>CM061488.1:19530118-19792618 GCA_030867185.1 Tagetes erecta
TCTAGGATGGTCGTGTTCCACATGTATAAACTTAGGTTAATGCTTCATCTCTTGCGTCGTCGGTTTATTAAATATTTTATCACATGGTTGCTTCATGTTCTTGAATTGAAATCGTGGCTTAAATCTGGACTCAAAAGGTATTTCTCACTCTCACTGATTGATAATTTTTTGCAGACATGGTTACATGATTATTTCTAAATGTCATTCAAGGATTCAGCTTTGCGGTTTGGACCCGATGGCATTGCTGGGTCAGATTGTTGAGTGGTGGAGTTTACAAGAGTGAAGTTGATGCACTGTTAAATGTGAAGATCAGAACCAAAGATAAATTCAATCTCAAGGTTTTTGTTTTCTTGATCTTGTGTGTGTGAAGTGTGCGTTTTTGCAGCTTATATGATGTTATTTTTTTGTGGGCTTTTAGGAAAAATCTGAGATAATGACTGATTATATGAAAAGACTTAAAATGTGTGTGAGATTGTTTCAAGATTTTGAATGGGAGGCTCTCTTCATAACACGAGAAGCTTAAAAACTGTTTGAATCAGAAGAGACGAAATCCAATGAAATGGGTATAGATTTGATTTCAATTTTTAATTTGATTTCCCCCATTTGATTAATTTGTTAATTTGTTTACTTGGTTTGTAGAAAGGCTAATGATTGCAAAGGAAGAAGAACTGAACTCAACAATCCATGAATTGCAAACGCTTTACTTTGTTTCACAAGAGAAACTCACTAAAGAAGAAGCTGAAAAACTGGTACAATTTGAATCAATTGTCTAATTGTTTCACTTATTGGTTCAGTTGTTGATAGCTGATCTTGATTTCAGGCTGCAATTGAATCATTGACAACAGAGAAGAATGCCCTAATGACAGTTGAAAGGTCACTAGCCTCTCTTATAGAATATCTTGAAAAAGCTCTCAAAGAGAATTCTAGCTTGAATCAAAAGGTTAACATAAATGGATCTTCATCATTTTGATATCTATGGTTAATAAAATCTAACCAATTATTCCTTATTCAGGTAATATCGCTCAATGATATGTATAAGAGATTACAGGAGTACAACGGCAGATTACAACAATACAAAAGTAAGCTCCAAATCGAGCGTAATCAGACCAGTGAGACCCTTAATAAATTTGAACACGAGAAAGCTGCTGTGACAACCCGCAAGTTCCAGTCTAACACCGTTAACGATCTCTCATTTATTCGGTTAAGTTTTATTAACTTTGGGGTTAGTTTGGTAATTTACTAAACTAAGTAATTAACTTGCAACTTAGATAACATAAGTCATAATTCTATAAGGGCCAAAAGAGTAAATTTAATTATATAATTCCAACCCTAAGCCGACCCCCCCTTGCAAACATAATCAACGTTTTTTTTTCTTCTGTTTCTCTCTTCGCCGGCAATAAGCAAAGACAGCGGCAGCCATTCGATAATTCTCTGCCGTCTAAACCACCACTCGCACCACTCATCACTTGGTCACCGTTTATACGCACCACCGTACACCACTTACCACCCGCAGAACGCATCATGTTAGCAAGACAGTAGGACCGAGCATTGTTCCGACGTCGTCGGACCACCGTTCATCATCTCCGATCACTTCTATTTATCACTCTTGTCAAAACGGTAAGCAAAAACTACTCTATAATTCATTAATCCAACAATCTAGTTCCGGGTTTCGTTCGGTTTCGTTGTGGGGTACGGGTTGTTTTCGGTTCAGTTCAGACTTAAAGATGATATGTATGGGTGCGACATAATGAATTTAACAGGCTTGAATTACGAATGGTTGGTATGTTAAATTATATGTATGCGATTGTATGAAATTGTTTATGGCCAATATGTATGTAATTCATGACTGTGTATATATAGGTGTGGGTATGATCATGCTGTATGTATATATGTAAATCACAACCAACAATAGTCGTATGTGGCATGTGTATGTATTTGATGATATAAATATTGATCGTGTATATGTGTAAGGCAGTGTGTATGAATAAGTTTGTATGTGTAGTAATGTAACAGCAGTGTGTTTATATAATTGTGATATGCATGTATGTATCTTGTGTGTGTATATATATGTGCACAAAGTAGTAACAGAATATGAAAATATGTATGTAGATGGGATTGGTGTGAATGTATGCGCGCATGTGTAGCTGAAATGTCGATGAATGTATGTAGGAAATTAACCAGAAAACCGTCTGAAATATATATACATATGTAAATGTGTGTGTAGGAGTTGAGTAAATAGGTATACATAAATGGGTGGAACGACGGTCGTGATGTATATATAAATATGTATGTGTGTAATTTGTTGAGTATATGATGAGTAGGTAGACGGAGGTGCACGGATAGTATTGAATACAACATGTTGTGACGAAATATATATATATGTAAAAATGTAAATGTATAAGTGTTGTGATTGCTAATTGATCATAATGATTACGGTATGTTGATAATGATACTGTGGCGTGGTTCTTAGTAATGATGATAGGATTGTTAAGTTGTGGTTGTGGTCAGTTTAGGTGATGTTGTGTCGATGAGGTTGTTAGATGATGTTGTGTTGATAATGAGAATGATGATGTGCATATTATGTGGTCATGGTAAATGAGCATGGTTTTAATATATTGATGACTTAATTGTAGGATTCATGATAAATGTATGGTATGATGATTTTGTGGGATAGTACATTAGTTGGTGAATCGATGATAATGTTAGTTTGGTAATTATGGTAATGCTGCTTGATGGTAATATTTTAGGTATGATTCAAATGGGCACATGATGAATTAATACATGCGTGTGTTATGTAATATTTCAGTTTACCAATCATAGCGTAGCTTGATATCGGGCATGCGTAGTTGTCATGGGTATGCATTGCATGAAATTTAAATGTAATAGGATAATTTTATAGGTTGTGTATATATAGTTATAGTGTGCATTAAATACTTGATCTTGCTTGGGGAACGAAACCGAACCGGACACGTGAAACCCTACGTGTAACATGACCCGCATGAGAACCAGACTCATGTACAGTTACGCTGTTTATAATTATTATTAAATTATTAAGCAGGCCATAGGGTGATCTAGGGTTCTTGTTTGCATTTTCGCTGTTACTTTTGCTGTGCGCTTCAAAGGTGAGTTCTTTGCCCGCTTTTAAATATTTTTCGGGGAGAAAACATACAAATGTTTTTACACGCCTTCGGGCAACTATTATACAGCGCCTTCGGACGGACTGCATTTTTATACTTTCGGGTAGGGCCTTCGGGCAAGATTTTAAACAGCCTTGGGCTGAGTTTTTATGCCTTCGGGCAAGATTCTAATGGCCTTCGGGCGACGGTTTATGCCTTCGGGCTACGGTTTATGCCTTTGGGCAGGGCCTTCGGGCAACGGTTTTGATAAAACAAAGTTCTATTGTCTAACTGTTTATTTTACTAAGCATGATTCCACCCAACCCTAAAGTCCTTTCCTTTTTGTCGAGATTATTAATATACAGTGGGTATAACGGGGAAATTTGAGTAGTACTACGGGTTCGGCAGACCCCATCATGCTGGATTGGTTTCCAGGTGGTGCAAATTGTCCTTTAACTTTTGGTCACCCGTCGTGGTGGTAACAAGGCAACCTTATCGTATCGTTCAGTTTAATCTCGACGTGCTCATGTAGTAAACGAGGTGGTCTAGCTAACCAGCAATAGTAATGATGTTTATCGGTTAAACGGTTTCAGTATTCTTATATACTCTTGTTACTTAAACTCATTGAACTCACCAACATTATTTGTTGACTCGTTTTAGTATGTTTTCTCAGGTGGCTAGGAGCTATGCACGTAGGACATATCATGCATGAGTCGTTTTATTTTATTTTGAATAGTTATTTACGTTGTTGGCTTTAATGAAAATAAATGACGGTTTGTGCTAGACTGTTGAGCACAAGTTTATTTAAATAATGAGTTTGTTTAAAAGCTTCCGCTAAACTTTGAAAACTTACATTTTTATACCCTGAGTTTTGGGTTAACGTTTAAGTTATACTTCTATTTAAAACATTGAGTCAGTGTTACTGTAGCTAATGGCTTGAGATCCTAGTATGTCACACGCCTAACGGATGCCCCGTTTGTGGAAAATTGAGGGTGTGACAGCTGCTTTAATGGAGAATTTAAGCAACTTACGAGGCTACCACAAGTCTCAGCAGGATCAACTAACTTCGAACAAAGTTCGTTTTAAATACCCATGTTAAAATTCATAACCTTTTTGCTTATTTTCATGATATTTTACTAAACATTTGAGTGGTTTTTAGGTGAGTTTAGAAGAGTAATTAAAGCTAAAAGATGCTCTAGCAAGTTAAGTTGGATGTTTGAGAAGAGATTTGCATCAAGTGAGAGAAGGTCATGATCGAGAATTGTCATTAGTTCAAGATTTGACAGCTGAACTGGTGCAATATACTGAATGTACAGGAAAATCAGCAGCTGAGTTGTTTACCCTAAAATCAAGATCAGTTGAGCTTGAGTTTAATAGACACCCATTTATTTCTTTTATGTAGAAGTTGGGTTAAAAGGGTGATCTTACTGCTTCAGTGGAAATGGGTCATGATCATATATTTAACAACTGCACATCGTAACAGCAGTAGCATTACATTCATAGAAATAACAGCAGCAACAGTGGCTGATTTCAATAATCAAAGTGTTTCAATAATCAATGTGTTGTGCCAGAGCTGAATTTTGCCGCAATTCCGCTGTCTTTTGCAGGTGATTTATGTAGTGTTTTTTAGTTGATATTTGTTGCATTTTGTAGCTATCTATGTAGCATTTTGTAACTAATATTGTAATGTTTTGGAGTAGAAATTCATTTTCACAGCCCCATGACAGCAGCCATACGCTGCTGTTTGGTGTCACTATGATTGCAAAAGGATAAATTTGAAGTTATCTATTGCTACTAATCATACATGATGTTGGATGCTACTTCTTATATGTATCTAGCAGCCAACATCATGTATGATCATTAGCAATAACAAGTTACCTAATTAATATATACATGTAGGCATCTGTTCTCAATGACTATCCAATACTTTTAGGTATTTGTATAGAAGAATAAGAAGGCAAATAAGCAGGCAGCACATGCATTTATCTTTTATATATATCTTGGTTATCTTATGATGGATAAAATAGGAAGGTTATACATGTAGATAACAATTTTTGTGTAATCCTTGCAGCATATCAAAGTTGTTCAGCAGATGGGGGTGAAAAGAGGCATATAAAGGGCATTGAAGGACTGAATTTTATGAAGAGTTGATAAGGTAAATAAGAGGAACAAAGTGCATATAAGTATCCCTAATATTATGGGTTAAAAATGCAAAAGTGGCTTGTGTGGGATGGTAGCAGCCCCATCACAGCAGCTATACGCTGCTGTTTGGTTTCGTTAGGACTGTAAACTAGTTCAATTTGAAGTTACATACTGCTACTAACCATACCTGAAGTTGGCTACTACTTATATGATTTTCGTTCCATTTTATTTTAAGCTTTTTTTGTATTACTATGAGTAACTATTTAAATTCTAACTATTCATGAATGTGTGTGGTGTAAATGGGTCATGTTTATGTGTCCTGAAATCTGTCGTACCTCATTGGTCAATGTGTTTTAGGTTGTAACTTGAAACAAACAGTTGTTACTGATGCACATGACATGCTGTTAACCAGGTTGACCCATCACCAAATTGTCTTAACTATAACAGCCGCATCACATAGTGTCGGAAATGATCATATTTTTATCAGTTGTTCATCATAACAGCAGTAGCATTGCATTCATAGAAATAACAGCAGCAACAGCTGTTGATTTCAATAATCAAAGTGTTTTTTATTTGAGTGTGTGTGCATGCAGGGGGAGGGGGGTTAATATTTGTTTGTGTTGTGCCATAGCTGAATTTTGCCGCAATTCTGTTGTCTTTTGTAGGTGATTTATGTAGTTTTTTAGGTGATATTTGTTGCATTGTTGCAGCTATCTATGTAGCATTTTGTAGCTAATATTGTAATGTTTTGGAGTATTTATTCATTTTCGCAGCCCCATGACAGCAGCTATACGCTGCTGTTTGGTGTCATTGTGATTGCAAAAGGTTCAATTTGAAGTTACATATTGGTACTAATCATACCTGAATTTGGCTACTACTTATATGATTTTTGTGAGAACCCAAATTTTATTTTTTTATTTTTGTCATTGCAGCCCCAAACCCTTACTGACCTTACTTAATTTTCGGGACGAAAATTCTTTCAACAAGGGGATGATGTGACACCCGACATTTTAGGTTAACACCGTTCATTTAGCTCTCGTAAATTCTATTAACTCCTCTAGTAAATAATACTTTTTCGCGTGTTACACTTAATTAAAAACTATAAATGATGCATTAATAAATATATTATGATAATACAGAGAATTATTATTTGGATCACAACGAGTCCTAACTTCCAATTAGTAATTCGAAGATTTATAGGATAAAATGACTTGCAAAAGTCAACGGGATCATTTCATAAATTGGACGTGTCGTATTAATATGTGGTTCGATTGTTAAGTTATTGAAGAATAAATGATATGAGTTTGAGTCCAAAACTAAATAAAAACAAAATAAACTTTAGGGGCTAGTTTGCAATATACCAATACTTAGTTCATATTAAAACCAACCCATCTCTTCCCTTCTTCCCATATTCACGTAAATAAAAATATACATATATATATATACAAACCCTATTCTTCTAAAAGAATACGCAGCCGCCGTTTACCATCTCCGACACTTGCAACCACCATTTCCATCACTAACACAACCTTCGGCAACCACCGCAAGCATCATAACACACCACTGCATCCTTATTTTCCGTCACCATTAATCGTTAGAAACCATCACCATTGTTTTCAAGCAACAGCAGCCGCTAAAAACCCCAAAGAGACACCGACGAGGACCGTAACTGATGGCAACGGCCTTCAAACGGTAATAATTATGATTCAAAATTCTAATCACAACGGATCAATCGCGATACAGTCACACCACCCGATTAAACCCGAAGAGCCACACTAACACGTATCGGGATACAGACACACCACCCGGTAAGAGTTAGGATCCAAGATCACCTCTCAAGTTGCTAACCTTGAGATAGCAATGGAAATTATATTAATTCTCCAGTGGGGAAAATTAAGAAGGAAACAAAGTTCATAATAATTCTCTGCCCTTTTCATTCATCATTCAAGCTTTTACAAGAGAATTATCCACTACCCCACTATGCCATGTTCCTACACTTTAGGGAATTAAACAACTGAATTAAAATATGCAACTACACTACGTTGGACTAAGTCCAATTGTGGAATTAAAATAACAAGGAATTAAAGACTTAAGTAAAATTGCAACAACGCAGGAGACATCGTGGGGTTTGTTAGGGCCTGGTTCCGTCAACCATTTGGATGGCCTTCCTGGACTTCCAGCTCAATTAAGCCCACTCGACTGACCCATCCTGTACCCGGCCCAACTCTAGTTTTTGACCCAGTAAAGACACTTTCAACTTCATCTTTAAACACAACGGCTATCGTTTGTTCAACCGAAGGCACATTTCCATCATCCCCTCCAGCGTCGAAAAAGTTTGCCCTCAAACTTGGGATGATTTCAGATGGATCATAATATGGTTGTAGGTCTGCAACATTGAAAGTTCCCAACACCTCATGCTCCCCTGGTAGACCAATTTTATATGAATTATCGTTCACTTTAGCAATGATCTTGAAAGGACCATCAGAGCGGGGGCTAAGTTTGGACCGACGCTTCATAGGAAATCGTTCTTTGCGCATATGTAGCCACACAAGATCGCCAGACTTGAAAACAACAGCCTTGCGAGTTCGATCACGGCGAGCTTTTTCTTGTGAATTAAGCTTATGAATTCGAGTACGAACCTCTTCATGTAACTCCTGAATGCTTTTGACACGGTTCTCGGCTTCGGAACTGATTCGGCCCGTAGTATCAAGGGCTATCAAGTCAACCGGAGTGATGGGGTTGACTCCATATACAACTTCAAATGGGCTATGGCCAGTAGTCTTGTGAGGTACTCGGTTGTATGCGAATTCAGCATGAGGTAATGTAACATCCCATTGAGTAATCTTCTTTCGAGCAAGTGCACGTAAGAGGGTTCCTAATGTGCGGTTGGTAACTTCGGTCTGACCATCAGTTTGTGGGTGACATGTGGTGCTGAATTTAAGTTTAGTGCCCAACTTTCGCCATAAGGTCATCCAAAAATGACTGAGAAACTTAGGATCTCTATCACTTACTATAGATTTAGGGATACCGTGCAAACGAACCACTTCTTTGAAGTATAAATCAGCAACTTGAACAGCATCAAAAGTGGTATGACATGATATGAAATGGGCCATTTTAGAGAATCGGTCTACAACAACCATGATAGAGTCTTTCTGGCGCTGTGTCTTTGGTAGACCAACAATGAAATCCATACTAACATCCTCCCACGGGGCACTAGGGACTGGTAGTGGCATATACAACCCATGGTTTTGAGATCGCCCTTTAGCAATGTGACACACGAGGCAACGCTGAACCAAGTGCTCAACATCTCGATCCATTCGAGGCCAAAAGTAATATTGTTTCAGTAATGTGTTGGTCTTATCAGCTCCAAAATGACCAGCTAGGCTTCCTTCGTGTAACTCTTGTATCAGTTGAATTCGAAGGCTGTTTCGAGGGATGCATAGGCGATTTCCTTTGAAAAGGAAACCATCATGAAGGTGAAAATCTTTAACAGCATGATGAGAACAAAGTGTGACTGTTTCACCAAAATCTGGATCAGTGACATAGTCAGCTTTAATGGATTCAATTCCCACAATCTTCATGCCCAAAGTTGTTGTAAGAAGATGTTTCCGAGAAAGAGCATCAGCCCCTTTGTTTAAGTGACCAGATTTGTGGCGGATGGTGAACGTGAATGATTGTAGAAATTCGACCCATTTGGCATGACGAGGTTGTAATTTATGTTGTCCTTGTATGTATTTGAGTGCCTCGTGGTCTGAGTGGAGAATAAATTCTTTAGCAATCAAGTAATGTTGCCAATGGTCCAAGGCTCGCACAAGAGCATAAAACTCTTTGTCATATGTCGAATAGCGTTTCTTGGCTTCGTTTAACTTTTCACTGAAATAAGCAACGGGTCTGCCCAATTGAGACAAAACAGCCCCGATGCCAACACCGGAAGCGTCACACTCGACCTCGAACGTCTCATCGAAACATGGCAGGGCTAAGACCGGTGTTGAAGTTAAGCGCTTCTTTAGTTCCTCGAATGCAAGTTGAGCTGATTGGGTCCAATTAAACTGTTTTCCTTTGGTAACTTCAGTTAATGGCGCAACAATGGTGCTAAAATCTTTCACGAACCGTCTGTAGAAAGATGCGAGTCCATGAAAGCTTCTGACCTGTTGTATTGATGTGGGAATAGGCCAGTCACGGATGGCCTGAACTTTACGAACATCAACTTCAATCCCCTGTGAAGAAACAACATAACCCAAGAATGTAACTTGATTAGTAAAAAAATGACATTTGTCCTTGTTACCAAACAGCATCTCACGGGCCAAGACATCAAAAACTCGCTGCAAATGGACTGTGTGTTCAGCTTCTGTTCGACTGAAAACCAATATGTCATCGAAATAAACAACAACAAATTTACTAAGGAAGGGTTTCAGTGTTTGGTTCATCAAACGCATAAAGGTACTTGGTGCGTTTGATAATCCAAAAGGCATCACGAGCCATTCATAGAGACCCTCCTTGGTTTTGAAAGCTGTTTTCCATTCATCACCCTCACAAATTCTAATTTGATGATACCCGCTTCGTAAGTCGATCTTAGAAAAGATAGTTGACCCATACAATTCATCCAACAGATCGTTCAATCTAGGAATTGGAAAGCGGTATTTGATAGTGATCTTATTAATAGCTCTGCTGTCTATGCACATACGCCATTCTCCATTCTTCTTTGGAACCAATAACGTTGGAACCGCACATGGGCTTAGAGATTCCCGAATGAGCCCTTTATTAAGTAATTCATCTACTTGTCTTCGTATCTCAGCTGTTTCCTTTGGATTAGTTCTATATGCTGGTTTGTTGGGTAGAACTGAACCTGGGATCAGATCAATGCGATGTTGAATATCCCGCAATGGTGGAAGACCAGGGGGAATTTCATCCGGAAACACATGATTATATGTAATTAATAATGGTTGAGCCAACGGGTGTACCTCTTTAGGAACTGGTTCACTGTCATCCTCTAGCCCCATAAGGATAAGATCTTTGCAGTTATCAAATTCGTGCATATCAGCCTTGAGAAGTGTTGCCAAAGATTGGTGGGGTGTAGTAGTGTTAGTGGTAATAATCATGGGAGTTAAGGTAATTTGACGATCCTTGAAGGTAAACGAATATGTATTCTTATACCCGTCATGAATAACCCGGCGATCAAACAGCCACGGACGACCAAGGAGTACATGACAGGCATCCATTGGGATAACATCACACCAGATCTGATCATTATAAACATGACCAATACTCAATGAAATTAAAACACGGTGTGAAACCCGAATACCTTTACCGTGATTCAGCCACTGAATTGAATATGGTGAAGGGTGGGGTTCAACCACCAGGCCCAGTTTAGAAACCATTGTTTGAGAAGCAACATTAGTACAACTTCCTCCATCGACAATCACATTGCATACTTTGTTATGAATCGTGCATCTTGTATGAAAGATTGCTTCTCGCTGATTTTGATCATCTTGCTTACTAGAACCGTTGAGAATTCGCCGAACAACAAGGCATTCACCAATATCAGGACCCACCATATCTTCTTCCTGATCAAAACATGGATTTTGGGTGTAATACGTATCTTCTTCGAAACAGGGTTTATCAGCCAATTCATACTCAGCGAGCGTAATAATTTTATTGTTAGGGCATTCCGAGGCAAAGTGACCCAAGCCTTGACATCGGAAACAACGACGGGGGGCTTTTGGCGGGACATGGTTACTGGTTGAAGAGTTTCGAAATGTAGCAGGGGTGAATGGCTTAGGTTGGGTTTGGGTAGCTGGGGTTAATGTTTTAGAGAATGGGGTGGATTTGATTGTGGGTTTTTGGGCTTCAATCTTCCCTTTTGATTTTAACTGGGCTTCGACCTTGTGACCTAGTGAAATCAATTCTGCCAGGGTGGAATAGGGTTGCAGTTCAACAACATTTGCAATGGGAGAATCCATTCCTCCTAGAAACCGAACAAGGGTTTGAGGGTCGTCTTCATTAAGATCACATTTCATCACTAGATATTCAAAGTCTTGTGCATATTCCCCCATGGCACGTCCAGATTGTTTAAGGGAATGTAGTCTGGAAAAACTTACTTGAAGGTCATAAACAGGCAAAAACTTATCTTTCAACAGTTTCTTCATCTTCCTCCAAGTTCGAACCTTTTCTTTTCCTTGTTTCTCACGTTTGGAACAAACGTTTGCCCACCATGTAGATGCATATTTACGAAGTTTTAGAGCCACAAGTTTAACCTTCTTCTCATCTGGAGTTTGTTTGTAATCAAAAACACGTTCGACAGTCCGAAGCCATTCTACAAACTCATCCGGATCCAATCTACCATCATACTCTGGAATATCCACCTTAATATCACTGTTGGGAGAAGTTCTCGAGTTTCGTCGCCCATACGGATTGTAATCAACATCGGTTGAGTACATATCATTGTCGTCATTAGGTCGGTACCGTTGATGCTGGAGTGTTAATTCCCTGACCTGTTCTTGAAGTTCTCGTACTTGTTGTTCTAAAAACTGATTGGTAGTTGCCATAGGATTGTAAGTGTTGAACAAACGGAGCCAAAGCTCTGATACCAAATGATGGCAACGGCCTTCAAACGGTAATAATTATGATTCAAAATTCTAATCACAACGGATCAATCGCGATACAGTCACACCACCCGATTAAACCCGAAGAGCCACACTAACACGTATCGGGATACAGACACACCACCCGGTAAGAGTTAGGATCCAAGATCACCTCTCAAGTTGCTAACCTTGAGATAGCAATGGAAATTATATTAATTCTCCAGTGGGGAAAATTAAGAAGGAAACAAAGTTCATAATAATTCTCTGCCCTTTTCATTCATCATTCAAGCTTTTACAAGAGAATTATCCACTACCCCACTATGCCATGTTCCTACACTTTAGGGAATTAAACAACTGAATTAAAATATGCAACTACACTACGTTGGACTAAGTCCAATTGTGGAATTAAAATAACAAGGAATTAAAGACTTAAGTAAAATTGCAACAACGCAGGAGACATCGTGGGGTTTGTTAGGGCCTGGTTCCGTCAACCATTTGGATGGCCTTCCTGGACTTCCAGCTCAATTAAGCCCACTCGACTGACCCATCCTGTACCCGGCCCAACTCTAGTTTTTGACCCAGTAAAGACACTTTCAACTTCATCTTTAAACACAACGGCTATCGTTTGTTCAACCGAAGGCACATTTCCATCAGTAACACTCCTACGAATCCTATTTTTCCTCTTGAACCGCTCTGGTAAGCTTTACTCCATTTCGTTACTAATTTCTAGTTACGGCTTCGGTTTTTCGCGGGTGTGGGTTGATGTGGATCGGTTACTATATGTATATACGTGCGTGTTTTGAGTTAATGGATACAATGAATGTAAATTATATTGTGTAACATATATATTGTAAGAGTGTAGTATGCAGAGTATGTATTGTATGCATTATGTGTTGGTGTGTAGTCAAATATATATATATATATATATATGCTCTTTAGTGAACTTGTGTTTGGATATATTGTTTAAGTTTTCTTGATATCGTGTACATATCGGATTATGTTTTAGTAACCATATATAATGAATTGGAAACATATGGGTTATTACAAGAATATAACGACATATATATAACCAATATACTTGCATCAAGTGAAGGGGTATATACATGGTTTTTTTGTGATGTGGTCTTGTATTAATGAGGTGGATCATTTTAGTTGTTATCATATATATACGTTCTTTTTTTTTTAGTTTTGTTATTTGCTAATACTTTAGATTTGGTTTATGTAGATAAAGGTTAATTAGGCTGGAGAATATGTGAATAGATGAATGAAGAGTAACTCGCACATGAATTATAATTTGGATAAGCATACTGATAGTAAGGGATAGTAATATAAGTAAATAATTGATGTATATTTGGCATTGGTATGTATAACATGTAAACCTGGTAATTATGTTTTGTGTGGTATTGGCTTGAATGAGATGTTAAGTTAATAGCCTAATGTCTAATTATAATATGTGTCACTTGTAAAAAAGAAGTAATGTTTTGGATGATCAAATTATTAAGCTAAGTGTATAAAATCATGAAGTAAATAATATAATTGTATTTGGTATTTATACGAAACCAAACGGGGAATGCGAAACCGAACGTAACTCTGTTAGAGTAAATTTGTAGCTCACTAGTCGAATTTAAACAGGTCATTGGTGGACCTTGGAAGTTCTATATATATATTTTTTTGTGCTAAGTATTTGTAGCTGCGCAACCTAAGGTGAGTTTCACTGCCCCTTTTACTCTTACTTACTCTTTTTGGGGAGATGCAAGTTGTACATATTCTTTTCTTTTCATGGATTAGTAAGATAGTATGATCACATGGGTACCTAGTGTCAGTACTTTTGCCTTACGTTTGGACTGTTAATTATATTGCAAAGCGAGGAAATTTTGAGTAGTACTACTGGGTCTGACAAACCCCATCCGGGCTGGTCGCGCCAGCATGACTGGAGGTCAAACGGGTGTTCAATTGTCCTATCATTTACCGTGCCTGGGAGGCATTGGCTTGAGGCATTCATTTCTTTACATTACTGTCAGCTTCGGTCGTAAACACGTTCGTACACTAGTGTAACATGCATAGTAGTCTAGCTAACTACTTGATATACTATTAGATTACTGAATCTGCTTTTAAAATTTACTTTCTAGTTTTATAAACCTGTGAACTCACCAACTTTATGTTGATACACTTTAGCTTGCATTCTCAGGTCGTTGAAGGTTTGAGCATCTGGTAGGGCATGGCATGCATTACTGCACTTACATATTTTGAACTTATGTTTTGAAGTTTTCTCACTTGCATTGGTTTGGGCGCGTGTTTTGCGCATTTACTTTCTTTAAACCTTGGTTGGTTTGGATTTACATTACTTTATGCTTCCGCAGTTTACATTTACTCTGAGACGGTTTTCTCATTTATGAGACACGTATGGTTTTCAAAATTCATATAGAGTCGTTTGTGTAACTAATGACTGAGATCCTGGTTTGTCACACGCCTAACGGTAAAACTCCGTTAGTGGAATTTGGGGGTGTGACAATTTTCGTTCCATTTCATATTAAGCTTTTTTGTATATTACTGTGAGTAACTGTTTCGATTCTAAATATTCATGAATGTGTGTGGTGTAAATGGGTCATGTTTATGTGTTCTGAAATCCGTCATACCTCACTGGTCAATGTGTTTTAGGTTGTAACTTGAAACAAATAGTTGTTGCTGATGCACATGACATGCTGTTAACCAGGTTGACCCATCACCAAATTGTCTTGACTATAACAGCCGCAGCACATAGTGTTGGAATTGATCATATTTTTAACAGATGAACATTATAATAGCAATAGCATTACATTCATAAAAAGAACAGCAGCAACAACTATTGATTTTAATAATCAAAGTGTTTTTTGATTTGATTGTGCGTGCGAGGGGGGGGTTATTATATGTTTGTGTTGTGCGATAGCTGAGTTTTGCCGCAATTTTGTTGTGTTTACAGGTGATTTATGTAGTGTTTTGTAGCTGATATTTTTATTGCATTGTTATAGCTATCTATGCAGCATTTTGTAGTTATTTTTGTAATGTTTTGGAGTATAAATTCGTTTTCGCAACCCCATGACAGTAGCTATACGCTACTGTTTGGTGTCATTGTGATTGCAAAAGGTTCACTTTGAAGTTATCTATTGCTTCTAATCATACCTGATGTTGGCTGCTACTTCTTGTATGTATGTAGCAGCCAACATCATGTATGATTATCAGCAATAACAAGTTACCTAATCAATATATACATGTAGGCATCTATTCTTAATGAATATCCAATATTTTTAGGTATTTGATTTGTATAGGTTAATTAGAAAGCTAATAAGAAGGCAGCGCATGCATTTATCTTTTATATATTCAGGTTATCTTATGATGGATAAAATAGCAAGGTTATACATGTAGATAACAATTTTTGTGTAATCCTTGCAGCAAATCAAAGTTGTTTAGCAGATGGGGGTGAACAAGAGGCATATTAATGGCAATGAAGGACTAAATATTGTGAAGCGTTGATGAGGTAAATACTAGGAACAAAGTGCATATAAGTATCATTAAGATTATGGGTTAAAAAATGCAAAAGTGGCTTGTGTGGGCTGGTTGCAGCCTCATCACAGTAGCTATACGCTGTTGTTTGGTTTCGTGCGACTGTAAGTTTGTTCAATTTGAAGTTGAGAAACTTTGTGTGAAGACAAAAGATGAAACCCAAGACTTTTTTATGTTTTACTTTGTCTTGAGTTTGTGTAATTGTATATGTGCTTAAACATGTACGGGTTTTTAGTTAAACTGTATAGTGTGTTGGTATCACTATAAATACCAACACGCTTAGATATTTTACAAGAGTCCTTCATTTTAATTTTATAATTTCTCCGTAACTTTCTCTCGATATCTTAATAAACCTACAAAACTTAATTTGAATCCTTGTTCATACATCATTGTTCTTCATTAAATCATCAGAGTCAATTGAACCTTAGAATTTCTGTATTACTAATCATAACAATGATCCACAAAGAACTTTAGATTGTGATCCAAACGTTTCCACATAAATGGTCAAGTATCTATAACAAAATAAGTCACTTTGAGTTGGAAACATGTATTCTATGGTTTAAAATGGTAAAACTTATGATATTATATTAAAATCCATATTATTTGTCTTTTTACTCTGTTTGTCATTTTATATTGATGAGGAATGGCGGTCGAAGGGTGAACAAGTCTCTAGCAAAGAATAAACTCATCAGAATGCAAGTAGTTAACATGTGGATATTTATTCTTATATTACAGTGGCTTTAACATTTATTTACTTCTTTGTGTGTTTGGATATTTATTTTTAATGTAATTTGTTTGTTTTATTTTTCTTTATTTGTGTGTTCGGATATTTTTTTAATGTACTATGTTTATGTCTGATGTTTTTCTTATTCGCGTGCTAGTTATTTTTTATTTGGGATACGTCACGCTCATGGATAGATAGATTATCGATATACGAATAACAAAGTTAACTAAAGTATAATATAAGTGACGAAAGTATTATTTAACAAACAGAATCGAGTGTCACATTATAGATTGTCTTTCAAGTCGAGTCTACGCCGCTGCATCGCGCGGGTACTCTGTAAATAAGAAGTGGTTCTGTAATGATCCTCACCCTATATATATATATATATATATATATATATATATATATATATATATATATATATATATATATATATATATATATATATATAGACCATGTGTGTTTATGGATGTATGTTGTGGTTATATTCATGAACCAAGTATCTACAATGAATGTATGCATAAGTACATACACGTGACTTAGGTATTGTATGTATTTATGTGGTGTGTATAAAATATGTTGTATGTGGGTGTGGGTATGTTTTTGAATTATGTATGTGGATAGTATGTAAAGAAGATGGTGGATTGATGAGTGTATATAAATGTAGTATGGGTTTAAACAAATTGTGCTTTTATGTTTCTTTATGATGATGTTGTTACATGGAATTAATGATAGCATGTGGGTGATATGGTCGGGTTAGGTTTAATGGTATTTATATGTAATGCGTGTGTAATCGTCGGGCATGTTATAACAATACGTAGATAAAGGTGAATTTTATTGGAATAAATAATACAACATGTAAGTCCTAGGTTTTGTGTAAAGGGGTTTTGTTAATGTGATGAATACGTGTAGGTATGTAGAATGATTTATGTGTATGGAACATTATGTAAATACAAGGTTTATTATGATGTGCAATACATGTGTGATCTTGTGTCGTGTGTTGTAATTAATTTTGACCAAACCGAACGCGCGAACCCTAGCATATCTATATTATACAAGTTCCTACTTAATGATTAGTGATAAATTATTAAGCATGTTGTAGGACGATCTAGGATTTCATGTTTGCATTTTGTACTTGTTGCGGCGCAGTCTAAGGTGAGTTCTTTGCCCGCTTTTAAACATTTTTCGAGGAGAAAACATACAAATATTTTACAACGCCTTCGGGAAACTATTTTACAGCGCCTTCGGGCGGACTACATTTTTAAGCCTTCAGGCAGGGCCTTCGGGAAAAACTTTATGCCTTCGTGCGGGGCCAACTAAGGCTACTTTTTATACCTTCGTGTAATGCCTACAGGCAGGTTTCGGTAAAAGTATAAATGCCTACGGGCAGGTTTCGGTAAGAGTTGCCTTCGGGCAAGATTTTAAATAGCCTTGGGCTGAGTCTTTATGCCTTCGGGCAGAGCCTTCGGCAACTGGTTTGATAAAACAAAGCCCTTTCCTTTTTGTCGAGATTATTAATATACAGTGGGTATAACGGGGAAATTTGAGTAGTAATAGGGGTTCGGCAGACCCCACCATGCTGGATTGGTTTCCAGGTGGTGCAAATGGTCCTTTAACTTTTGGTCACCCGTCGTGGTGGTATCAAGGCAAAAATTATCGTATCGTTCAGTTTAATCTCGACGTGCTCATGTAGTAAACGAGGTGGTTTAGCTAACCTAATGTTTATCGGTTAAACTGTTTTAGTATTTTATATACTTTTGTACTTAAACTCATTGAACTCACCAACATTATTTGGTGACTCGTTTTAGTATGCTTTCTCAGGTGGCTAGGAGGTGTGCACGTAGGAAATATCATGCATGAGTCAATTTATTGTATTTTGAACAGTTATTTACATTGTTGGTTTAATGAAAATAAATGTCGGTTTTGTGCTAGACTATTGAGCACAGGTTTTATACTGGTATCATGCTAGAATGTTGAGCATAAGTTTATTTAAATAATGGGTTTGTTTGAAATCTTCCGCTAAACTTTGAAAACTTACATTTTTTTTATACCGTGAGTTTTGGGTTAACGTCTAAGTTAAACTTTTATTTAAGACGTTGAGTTAGTGTTACTGTAACTAATGGCTTGAGATCCTGGTATGTAACACGCCTAATTAACGGATACCTCGTTTGTGAAAAATTGAGGGTGTGACAGTAATCACGTATTGATGCTTGAATGTTCATGAAGATCAATGCAAGGTATGATGAAGATGATGATAATATGAATAGGTTCTTGTATTAGATCACTATGAAGGTTACAAAGGATATGGAATGAAATGCAGGCAACACTCATAAACAAATGACCTAGGTGATGGTATTTATAGTGTATACCATTCACCTTACATTTCACCTAAACACATGCAATTAAAATTTTTTATTTTTTCAAAAGTTGATTTTTTGATCAAATTTGTTTTTAGTGTGATTATATTGGTAAATGTTGTGGTTTTATTTGAAAATTTTTTATTTTTTCAAAAGTTGATTTTTTGATCAAGATTAATTTTGGTGTGATTATATAGTTAAATGTTGTTTGTCTTATGTGAAAATTTTAAATTTTTTCAAAAGTTGATTTTTTAATCAAATTTGTTTTTGGTGTGATTATATCGGTAAATGTTGTGGTTTTATATGAAAATTTTTGATGTTTTCGAAATTAGATTGATCAAATTTGTTTTTGTTGCGATTATATATGTAAATTTGTGGTTTTAGGTGAAAATTTTTGGTTTTTTTCAAAAGTTGATTTTTTGATCAAATTTATTTTTGGTGTGATTATATAGTTAAATGTTGTGGTTTATATGAAAATTTTTGATGTTTTCGTAAGTTTATATTTTTGGTCAAATTTGTTTTTGGTGTGATTATATAGGTAAATGTTGTGATTTTATGTGAAAATTTTTTATTTTTTCAAAAGTTGATTTTTTTGATCAAATTTATTTTTGATGTGATTATATAGGTAAATGTTGTGGTTTTATGTGAAAATTTTAGATTTTTTCGTATGTTGATTTTTTGATCAAATTTGTTTTTTGTGTGATTAATTATAGGTAAATTGTTGTGGTTTATGTGAAAATTTGGTGATTTTTTGAAAATTGATTTTTTGATCAAATTTGTTTTTGGTGTGATTATATAGGTAAATGTTGTGGTTTTATGTGAAATTTACAATTTTTCAGATGTTGATTTTTTGATCAATTATGTTTTTGGTGTGATTATATAGGTAAATGTTGTCCTTTTAGGTGAAAATTTATGTTTTTCAAAAGTTGACTTTTTGATCAAATTTTTTTCGTGTTATTATGTGTAAATTTTTGATTTTTTCAAAAGTTGATTTTTTAATCAAATGTTTTTTTGGTGTTATTATATAGGTAAATGTTGTGGTTTTATGTGAAAATTTTGATTTTTTCAAAAGTTGATTTTTTTATCAAATTGTTTTTTGTGTGAATATATAGGTAAATGTGGTTTATATGAAAACTTTTAATATTTTCCTAAGTTGATTTTTTGGGCAAATTTGTTTTTGTTGAGATTATATAGGTAAATATTTTGATTTTACGTGAAAATTTTTTTTTCCCCAAAGTTTATTTTTTTGATGAAAGTTTTGTTTGGTTTGATTAAATATAGGTAAAATGTAGTGGTTTTGGGCAAATATTTGTTAATTTTTTAAAAGTTGATTTTGTGATCAAATTTTTTTTTGGTGTGATTATATATTACATGTTGTGGTTTTATGTGAAAATTTTTATGTTTTCGAAAGTTAATTTTTTGATGAAAGTTGGGTTTGGTGAAATTAAAAATAGCTAAAATGATGTGGTTTTATTTGAAATTTTTTTATTTTTTCGAAAGTTGATTTTTTGAACAAATTTATTTTTTGTGTGATTATATAGATAAATGTTGTGATGTTAAGTGAAAATTTTTGGTTTTTTCAAAAGTTGAGTTTTTGATCAAATTTGTTTTTTATATGTTTATATAAGTAATTGTTGTCGTTTTATGTGAAAATTTATGATTTTTTCAAAAGTTGATTTTTTGATGAGCCTTTGGTTGGCATGATTAAATATAAGTAAAATTTTGTGATTTTATGTGAAAATTTGTTGATTTTTTCAAAGGTTGACTTTTTGATCAAATTTGTTTTTGGTTTGATTATATAGGTAAATGTCGTGGTTTTTATGAAAATTTGTTGTGTTTGTGAAAGTTGATTTTTTTATAGAAAATTTTTTGGTGTGATTTTATAGGTAAATGTTGTGGTTTTATGTGAAAATTCTTGTTTTTTTCGAAAATTGATTTTTTGATCAAATTTGTTTTTGGTGAGATTATATAGGTAAATTTTGTGGTTTCTGTGAAAATTTAATATTATTCAGATGTTGATTTTTTGATCAAATATGTTTTTGGTGTGATTATATAGGTAAATATTGTGGTCTTATATAAAATTTTTTGGTGTTTTCGAAATTTGATTTTTTGATAAGAATTTTTTTGGTGTTATTATATAGGTAAATGTTGTGGTTTTAGTTGAAAACTTTTGGTTTTGAAAAGTTGATTTTTTGATCAGTTTTTTTTTGGTGTTATTATGTGTATATTTTTTATTTTTTCAAAAGTTGATTTTTTGATCAATTTTTTTTGGTTTGATTATATAGGTAAATGTTGTGGTTTTATGTGAAAATTTTTGAATTTTTCAAAAGTTGATTTTTTTTAATTTATATGTTTTTGGTATGATTATATAGGTAAATGTTGTGGTTTTATGTGAAAATTTTTGAATTTTTCAAAAGTTGATTTTTTGGCAAATTTGTTTTTGGAGTGTTTATATATGTAAATGTTGTGATTTTATGTGAAAATTTATGATTTCTTCAAAAGTTGATTTTTTGATCAATTTTGTTTTTGGTGTCATTATATAGGTAAATGTTGTGGTTTTATGTGAAAATATTTGATTTTTTCGTAAGTTGATTTTTTGATCTAATTTGTTTTTGGTGTGATTATATAGGTAAATGATGTGGTTTTAGATGAAAAGTTTTGGTTTTTTCAAAAGTTGATTTTTTAATCAAATTTGTTTTTGGTGTGATTATATAGGTAAATGTTGTGGTTTATGTGAAAATTTTTTATTTTTTCAAAAGTTGAATTTTTGATCAAATTTGTTTTTGGTGTGATTATATAAGTAAATATTGTGGTTTTATGTGAAAGTTTTCTATTTTTTCATAAGTTGATTTTTTTATTAAATTTGTTTTTGGTGTGATTATATAGGTAAATGTTGTGATTTATATGAAATTTTTTATGTTTTTTCTTAAGTTGAATTTTTGGCAAACTTGTTTTTGGTGTGATTATATAGGTAAATGTTGTGATTTTATATGAAAAATTTTGATGTTTTCATAAATTGATTTTTTGGTCAAATTTGTTTTCGGTGTGATTATATAAGTAAATATTGTGGTTATATTTGAAATTTTTTGATGTTTTCGAAAGTTAAGTTTTTGATCAAATTTGTTTTTGGTGTAATTATATAAGTAAATGTTGTGGTTTTAGGTGAAAATTTTTGGATTTTTCAAAAGTTGATTTTTTGATCAATTTTGTTTTTTGTGTGATTAAATATAGGTAAAATGTTGTGGTTTTATGTGAAATTTTGTTGAGTTTTTGAAAGTTGATTTTTTGATCAAATTTGTTTTTGGTGTGATTATATAAGTAAATGTTGTAATTTTATGTGAAAATTTACTATTTTTCAAATGTTGATTTTTTGATCAAATATGTTTTTCTTGTGATTATATAGGTAAATGTTGACGTTTTATATGAAAATTTTTTATGTTTTCGAAAATTGATTTTTTGATCAAATTTGCTTTTAGTGTGATTATAAAGGTTACTGTTGTGGTTTATATGAAAATTGTTTGGTGTGATTATATAGGTAAATGTTGTGATTTTATGTAAAAATTTTTGATTTTATTGATCAAATTTATTTTTGGTGTGATTATATAGGTAAATGTTGTGGTTTTATGTGAAAATTTAGATTTTTTCGTAAGTTGATTTTTTAATCAAATTTGTTTTTTGTGTGATTAATTATAGGTAAACTGTTGTGGTTTTATGTGAAAATTGGGTGATTTTTTGAAAGTTGATTTTGTAACACCCCGATTTTCATGGTAAGGCATATTTACATGATTATGATTAAAATGATGTATGACGCTTATGATATATGTTATGTTTACGATAAATGTGGTAATTTTGAAAAATACGACAAAGAACGAAAATGATTATAAATTTACGAGAATGTAAAACGTAATGACTAATTATTTGGTAATTAGAAAAGGGAAGGATTAATGAAGAGATTATGATGTAATTATGGGCCATTAAGTGTGAGAGGATGAATTAGGCCTAAAATGGTAAGTGGATTATTTAAGAGATTTTCTTAAATGTAGTGGTTTTGGGAAAATTTAAAAGTTGATTTTGTGCTAAAATTTGTTTTTCGTGTGATTATATATTACATGTTGTTGTTGTAAGTGACAATTTTTTATGTTTTCGAAATTTTATTTTTTGATCAAATTTGTTTTTAGTGTAATTATATAAGTAAATGTTGTGGTTCTATGTAAAAAATTTTTATGTTTTCGAAAGTTAAATTTTTGATGAAAGTTGGGTTTGGTGAGATTAAAAATACCTAAAAAGTTGTGGTTTTATTTGAAATTTTTTTATTTTTTTGAAAGTTGATTTTTTGATCAAATTTGTTTTTTGTGTGATTATATAGGTAAATGTTGTGGTTTTAAGTAAAAATTTTTTGGTTTTTCAAAAGTTGATTTTTTGATCAAATTTGTTTTTGATGTTTTTATATAGGTAAATGTTGTGGTTTTGTGTGAAAATTTATGATTTTTTCAAAAGTTGATTTTTTGATCAAATTTGTTTTTAGTGTAATTATATAGGTAAATGTTGTGGTTCTATGTAAAAAAATTTTATGTTTTCGAAAGTTAAATTTTTGATGAAAGTTGGGTTTGGTGAGATTAAAAATACCTAAAAAGTTGTGGTTTTATTTGAAATTTTTTTTTTTTTTGAAAGTTGATTTTTTGATCAAATTTGTTTTTTTGTGTGATTATATAGGTAAATGTTGTGGTTTTAAGTGAAATTTTTTTGTTTTTTCAAAAGTTGATTTTTTGATCAAATTTGTTTTTGATGTTTTTTGTCACACCCTCAATTTTCCACAAACGGGGTATCCGTTAGGCGTGTGACATACCAGGATCTCAAGCCATTAGTTACAGTTAACATTGACTCAATCGTTTAACGAAATGTTTATTATTGTAAATAAAACAAAATTCTGAGTTTAAATGTTAAAACCAACTTTTAGCGGAAGCATAAATAAATCCAGTACGCAAAATGCGCGCGCAACATAATAAATCAAGTCAATTAAATAAAAGAAGTATTAAATGTAGTTTTTGAAACAGTCCAAAGGACGACCCAATGCATGCATGTCCTACTCGTGCTCGTGCTCCTTAATTACCTGAGAAAACATACTAAAACGGTCAACACATAATGTTGGTGAGTTCAATGAGAAATGTACGTAGATAAAAAGTACCATTTATAATATAGATAAACCAATTCTATTTTATTAGGCGGTTTGCAAGACCGAATGCTTATTGCTTGTCAACACGTCGAGATGAAAGCTAAACGTTACTTTTGCCTTGTTGCCATCTAACCAGGATGACCCATAACCATTAAGGACAATCTGCACCACATGACGCCCAGTCAAGGGTGGGGTGCCGTCGCAACCCGGTAGTACTACTCAAATTTCCCCGCTATCATATATTAATCAACCTCGAACTTTTATAAGGACTTGAATGTGGTTCCAATTCGTGTAAAGCACTATAAGCCCTAATAAAATCCTGCCCGTAGGCATTTATACTTTTACCAAACCTGCCCGTAGGCATTTGTACTTTTACCGAAACCTGCCCGTAGGCATTTATACTTTTACCAAAACCTACCCGTAGGCATTTATACTTTTACCGAAACCTGCCCGTAGGCCATACCCGAAGGTATAAAATGCAGCCTTAGTTGGCTCCGCCCGAAGGCATAAAGTTTTGCCCGAAGGCATAAAAGAAGCAGTCCGCCCGAAGGCACTGTAAAATAGTTGCCCGAAGGCGCATTAAAAACATTTGTATGTTTTCTCCCCGAAAAAGATTTAAAAGCGGGCAATGAACTCACCTTTGAAGTGCACAGCAAAAACATGACATGCAACATAGATTTCCTAACCCGTCCTACGACCTGTTTCATAATTAATCGCTATTTAATAACTAAGAACTTGCATAAATATAAAACATCCGTTATGGTTTCGTGTATTCCGGTTTGGTTTCCGCATACTAGCAATATACCACACTCAAGTTCACATATATATATCATGCTAGGTTTTCACGTCTATTATCATACAAGCACTTTCATTCTCAGCACGACATTTTGGTTTAACAATAAACATAACTCAGTAATCCTACTATCATCGCCATTAGCATACCACCCCCATTAATATCAACTTGTAGTCATCGCATATTTTTCTACACTATCATGCACTCATATACAATTATACATACATAAGGTTGACATGCATATATAACCCGACTTACAACTAATGTGGTACATACACATGAACATCTACTCACACATACATGTATACATATAACCTTGCTGTAACTGGTCCATCTGTATCTAAACCCCTCATATACAATACATACCATCACCTACACTTATGTGTTGCAGCACATACAAACAAATACATACACCTACATGTTGCTGCTACTTTCTACGCATATACACACCATAGTTCATGCAGGTTTTATATCTATACATGCTCACAATACATGATGCTTTTATATATGCCTTTTCATAATTACAGTAACTTATATTTAATATGCATATCTACTGCTGCTTCTTTTATAACTCCCACATACATTTGTGTTAAAATACACATATACTACTTGCAGATAAACGCATATATACAACACACGTACATACACACGGTTTTATATATATACACCCATACACTTCAATGCAATATAAACAACACATGCACAACACAAACATCACATACATTAACTCATACATACATATATAAGGGATCATTATTGCTGCACATACAAATATATATTACATCTCACCTAGCTACCCGACATTAGAGCATATACATACATAACATACATTGCAGATCAACCCTCTATAACACAATTGCATAGACGTATTCATATATACATAGTACGCGCACTAGATCGAACCAAAGATAAAACCCGGAACAACCCGAAACCGAAACACGAACCGCAACTAAATAAGAAACCATAACGCGATGTATGATAAAAGTAGATGAAGCAGAAGAGTTACCGACGTGATGCCGGGTTGGTCGGAGTTGCAGGGTTGCCGGAGTCGATTGTTTTTCCGATTGCGGCTGCTGTTTCTGTTTTCCTGTCGCCGACGAAGAAGATCGAGAGTAGAGAGGGAGGGTTTGGTGATGATGACCTCTGCTCGACGGGGGGTGCAATGGAGGCGGCTGATCGGAATGACGACTGTTGTTTTGCGACTGTCACCGGCTAACCGCTGACCATAAAGAGACGATGGGGGCTGCTGCTTGAGTTGCTGATCAAACGCCCAACAAGGGAGATCGAGACCAGAGGGATTACTGTTGCTGCTGTTGTGTTTTCTCCTGTACCGCCGAGAGAAAGAAGAAGAGCAGTGGGGGGGATTTTGTGGGTTTATTAGGGTTTGGGTTTGATTACTAAGTTACACTTTAGGCCCCTCTAAATTGATAGGTTGTTTAACTTCGGTTTAAAGTTAGTAACTTGGTTTATTTAATTACAAAAATAAACCCTATGCTTTATATATATATACATATATTTTTTATAGATAACGAGTAGATGGCTACGGTATTAACCTGAATTTGCGGGTTGTCACATTTTTATATAGGTAAATGTTGTGGTTTTGTGTGAAAATTTATGATTTTTTCAAAAGTTGATTTTTTGATAAAAGTTTGGTTCTTGTGATTAAATATAAGTAAAATGTTGTGATTTTATGTGAAAATTTGTTGTGTTAGGGCTATTTCCAGTTTAAGATTTACTTTGTACTTGTTTTATACATTTATGTATAGTTTAGGGTTTATTTTGTTATTTTCCCTAAAATGTATTTGTTGCTTAAAGCATGTAGTGAGAGAGTGTGAGGAGAGAGGCTAGATCACTATTCACGTTAGAGAGAGAACTAAGTGTGTGTGATTTATTTTCTCCTGCATTTGTACTACAAAACTTGCTTTGATCATCAATATACAATGAGAATTATTAGTAATGAACTGTGTTAATGATTGAACTGTTTTGTTTATACGAATCATTCTGATCATTTGTGCAATATCGATCCAATTGAACCTATCAATTGGTATCAGAGATGTTGGTATTGTGTTCTTCGTTATTCATCAAGCAAAACACTACAATATTGCTCAAAAATCATGATCAGAATGAATTGTTGCTGTTTTTAGTTGTGATTTATCATCGCAATCACTCCTAATTCACAACAATCGTGCAAATTCCATCAGATTATCATCAGATCTGAGGATTTAAGAGAATTGAAAAAGTTACTGTTCGATCGAATTTTGCTCAAATTCATCAAAATTTGATCATGTTTTGGATTGATTGAGATTAGGGATTGTTAATCGGATTATTTCACTGCTTGTGTGTGAAGTTTGAAGAAATTGGACAAGTTTTTGATAAACCCAGAAAAATTCTCATGATGAAGATGATGAACAGTAAGAACTGGTTGAAGATTAACTAGCCGGGTGATAAAATTGACTTAGACAATTTCCTTTGGACTTAGATTTGTGAACAATTAGGTCTTGTGCAGTCGTGTAAAGGATTTTGTGCTAGACGGGTAAAGAATTTGACAAGAAAAAGGTGTTACTGTTCAGCCGGATCAAGTACTGTTGTGCCGGGTAATACACTGTTACGCCGGGTGATTAACAATTTCAGCGGGTGATCGAAAACTGTGTAGCCGGGTAAACAACTTTGCTGCCGTGTGATCGTTAACTGTTCAGCCGGGTAAAGCTTTTTGTCGTGTCAAGATTCAAGTCGGGTCAAGTTATTGCCGTGTGAAGTTAATACTATTCTGCCGGGTAACTGTTCTGCCGGGTCAAGAAGTCAAGTGTTACAACTATTCAGCCGGGTCAACTGTTTAGACGGGTGAAGATTTTCTCTCTGCCGGGTGAAGAACAAAAGCTACTGTTCAGCCGGGTGAAGAAGGATTTTTCACTGTTCAGCCGTGTGACTTGTTTTTAGTTGTTTTAATCCTTGTTTTCTTATCTTGTCTTTAATTACTTGTCTTTATTTTAGTATTTTAACTGTTTCTTTTCAAAAATCTTTAAAAACACAAAAATATTTTCTTTAAAAAATTGTTAAAATGGCACCTAATGATGATTCTGATAACCGTGTTCCTAGACTTGTCAATCGTGCAGATTTCAAGAATTGGACGATTAGACTGAAGCATCATCTCTGCTCAATAGACGATGATCTTTGGAAGTCAATTGACAAGGGTCCTCACATACCTACACAGACAGCTCCAGATAGTGCAAGTACCTACACCAAGGACTCTACTGAACCTTATCCAGAGGATAATTTGTCAGCAGAAGATTTAAGGAAAGTGAAGAATGATAGCAAAGCATATTCTTTGATGTGTAAGGGATTGCCACTACAAGTATTGTCAAGGTTGGACACTTATCAAACAGGTTATACATTGTTCAAAGCTTTGAAGTCCATCTGTGAAGGAGGTGAACAACTCAGAAGTCTCAAGAAACAAAAACTGAAGAGACAGTTGGAGTTATTTGAACACATTGCTGGAGAGTCCGTGCACCAGATGATGAATAGGTTTGTTCATCTGACTACTGAAATGTTCAATGTGGGTGCGAAGACAGATCTCCAAGATCTGAATGACAGATTGTTATGTGCACTTCCATCATCATGGAAACAGACTGTGACTTTACTGAAACATACTGAGAAGTTTCCGATGGACCTAGATTTGCTCATTGCAAAGATAGAGGAAGTAGAGATTGATGAAAGTTCTAGAAACACTGATAGAACTGGTTCACATGCACAATACAAATATATTGTGAATCCTGCTAATATTGTGGAGAATGCCTTTCTTGCACAAGATGCAACTAAGTTTGAAGATGAGGGTGATCTATTTGTTGGCGCAAGTTTTTATACCGATTCATCATACTTTCCAAACTCACCAACTTATTCTCAACCTCAATCTCCACCAAGAGCTCAAGTTCAAAGTCAGAATCTGAAGAATCAAGTAGAAAATCAAAGTTCAAATGTCCAAGCAAAAGTGAAAGATGTAATGAACATCTTCTTACAAGACGACGAGACCAAAACTGCTTTTACTGCTTTCATGGCAAGTTTTCAAGCATATCAAGGAAGTCACTTGAGTCAAATGGACATTGTCCTTCAAGATCTTTTCGAAATGGATCCTGATGATGTTGAGGAAATGGATTTAAATTGGCAGATGGTGATGGTTGCATATCGAACACAAAAGCATGCATATGTTAACCGAAGTTTCAAACCACATGCAAACAAGACGGTTGGTTTTGACAAATCAAAGGCCAGATGCTTTAACTGTAACTGCTATGGTCATTTTTCAAGGGAATGCAAAGCTCCTAAGAATCAGAACTACAACGACCAAGCCAGTTCAAGTGGACAGAATCAAGGTCAAGGTCAAAGCTCGTCTTCAAGCTATCAAAGCAGGAATCAACGTTTCATTCAGAAACCATATCAAAGTCTTCCCATGCCGCAACTGAAAGATGAAGGCAAGAAACCAGAAGATCAAACTAAAGCACTGGTGTTAAGTGTGAAAGACGGTTATGATTGGAGTGCATATGCAGAACAATTCACATCTGATCTTACATCAAGTTTGGCACTGGTCTGTGAAATCAAAGAGGATTGGTCAGAAGAAGGAGATAGTAAAGTGATTGATACTGTGAGTGAAGATTCAGAGGAATATGACTGGAGTGCAAAATCAGATCCTGTTGAAGAATCTGATTCAGAAATAGCGCTGATGGCTACATCCAATGAGTCTTCGTCATCAACAGAACAACCAAAGGTTAGTAATGAGTTACCTCCTAACTATGTTCCTTTGCCTGCTGATGTGAAGGAAAGGTTATGTTCTGAACAATGCATTCAACAAGTAGAACATTATCGAACTCATTCATTTAAAATTGGTGACAAATTAAGCAAACATGAGAAAATTCATGAACAACTTAAAATTGATCACAAAATTGCTGATGAGAAGATTTTGTCACTAAAAGAATAATGGAACAAAACCTTAAAGGAACTGGAACTTGTAACCAAACAACTTGAAGAAATGACAAAGAACTTTGAACAAGAAAAAGTTGCTCATGCTGTCACACAAGTTGAATTAACAAAGGTTAAAAGTTGTTAGGGCTATTTCCTAGTTAAGATTTACTTTGTATTTGTTTATACTTTTATGTATAGTTTAGGGTCTATTTTGTTATTTTCCCTAATATTGTAATTGTTGCTTAAAAGCATGTAGTGAGAGAGTGTGAGGAGAGAGGCTAGATCACTATTCACGTCAGAGAGAGAACTAAGTGTGTGTGATTTATTTTCTCCTGCACTTGTACTACAAATCTGCTTTGATCATCAATATACAAAAGAGAATTATTAGTATGAATTGTGTTAATGATTAAACTGTGTTTGTGTATGAATTATTCTGATCATTGAGCGATATTATCGATCCAATTGAACCTATCAATTGGTATCAGAGCTGTTGGTATTGTGTTCTTCGCTATTCATCAAGCAAAACACTACAATATTGCTCAAATATCATGATCTGAATGAATTGTTGCTGTTTTTAGTTGTGATTTATCATCGCAATCACTCCTAATTCACAACGATTGTGCAAATTCCATCAGATTATCATCAGATCTGAGGAATTAAGAAGATTGAAAAAGTTACTGTTCGATCGAATTTTGCTCAAATTCATCAAAATTTGATCATGTTTTGGATTGATTGAGATTAGGGATTGATAATCGGACTATTTCACTGCTTGTGTATGAATTTTGAACGAATTGGACAAGTTTTTGATAAACCCAGAAAAATTCTCATGATGAAGATGATGAACAGTAAGAACTTGGTTAAAGATTAACTTGACTTAGACAATTTCCTTTGGACTTAGATTGAAGAACAATTAGGTCCTGTGCAGCCGTGTAAAGGATTTTGTGCTAGACGGGTAAAGAATTTGACGAAGAAAAAGTGTTACTGTTCAGCCGGATCAACAACTGTTGTGCCGGGTAATACACTGTTACGCCGGGTGATTAACATTTTCAGCCGGGTGATTGATAACTGTGTAGCCGGGTAAACAACTTTGTCGTGTGATTAACAACTGTTCAGCCGGGTAAAGCTTTTTGCCGTGTCAAGATTCAAGCCGGGTCAAGTTATCTGCCGTGTGAAGTTATTTCTTGTTGCCGGGTAACTGTTCTGCCGGGTAAAGAATCCAAGATTTACAACTGTTGAGCCGTGTGACTGTTTAGACGGGTGAAGACTTTTTCTCTGCCGGGTGAAGAACAAAGCTACTGTTTTGCCGGGTGAAGAAGGATTTTCACTGTTCAGCCGTGTGACTCATTTTTAGTTGTTTTAATCCTTGTTTTCTTATCTTGTCATTAATTACTTGTCTTTATTTTAGTAGTTTAACTATTTCTTTTCAAAAATTAACAAAAACCAAAAATATTTTCTTTAAATTTTTTTTAAAAAAAAAATATGGCACCTAACGATGATTCTGATAACCGTGTTCCTAGACTTGTCAATCGTGCAGATTTCAAGAATTGGACGCTTAGACTAAAACATCATCTTTGCTCAATAGACAATGATCTGTGGAAGTCAATTGAAAAGGGTCCTCACATACCTACTCAGACAGCTCCAGATAGTGCAAGTACCTACACCAAAGACTCTACTGAACCTTATCCAGAGGATAATTTGTCAGGAGAAGATTTGAAGAAAGTGAAGAATGATTGCAAAGCATATTCTTTGATGTGTAAGGGATTGCCACTACAAGTACTGTCAAGGTTGGACACCTATCAAACAGGTTATACATTGTTCAGGCTTTGAAGTCTATTTGTGAAGGAGGTGAGCAACTCAGGAGTCTCAAGAAACAAAAGTTGAAGAGACAGTTGGAGTTTTTTGAACACATTGCTGGAGAATCAGTGCACCAAATGATGAATAGGTTTGTTCATCTAACTACTGAAATGACCAATGCGGGTGCAAAGACAGATCTCCAAGATTTGAATGACAGATTGTTATGTGCACTTCCATCATCATGGAAACAGACTGTGACTTTACTGAAACATACTGAGAAGTTTCCGATGGATCTAGATTTGCTCATTGCAAAGATAGAGGAAGTAGAGATTGATGAAGGTTCTAGAAACAATGATAGAACTGGTTCACATGCACAATACAAATATATTGTGAATCCTGCTAATACTGTGGAGAATGCTTTTCTTGCACAAGATGCAACAAAGTTTGAAGAAGAGGGTGATTTATTTGTGGGCGCAAGTTTTTATACTGATTCATCATACTTTCCAAGTTCGCCAACTTATTCTCAACCTCAATCTCCACCAAGAGCTCAAGTTCAAAGTCAGAATCTGAAGAATCAAGCAGAAAGTCAAAGTTTGAATGTCCAAGCAAAAGTAAAAGATGTGATGAACATCTTGTTACAAGATGACGAGACCAAAACTGCTTTTACAGCTTTTATGGCAAGTTTTCAAGCATACCAAGGAAGTCACTTAAGTCAAATGGATGTTGTTCTTCAAGACTTATTTGAAATGGATCCTGATGACGTTGAGGAAATGGATTTGAATTGGCAGATGGTGATGGTTGCATATCGAACACAAAAGCATGCATATGTTAACCGAAGCTACAAGCCTCATGCAAACAAGACAGTTGGATTTGACAAATCAAAGGCCAGATGTTTCAACTGTAACTGCTATGGTCCTTTTTTCAAGGGAATGCAAAGCTCCAAAGAATCAGAATTTCAATGACCAAGCTAGTTCAAGTAATCAAGGTCAAGGTCAAAGCTCACAACAGTCTTCAAGCTACCAAAGCAGAAATCAACGTTTCTTTCAGAAAACATATCAAAGTCTTCCCATGCCAGAACTGAAAGATGAAGGAAAGAAACCAAAAGATCAAACTAAGGCACTGGTGGTCAGTGTAAAAGACGGATATGATTGGAGTGCGTATGAAGAACAATTCACATCTGATCTTACATCAAGTTTGGCACTGGTATGTGAAATCGAAGAGGATTGGTCAGAAGAAGGAGATATCAAGGTGGTTGATACTGTTAGTGAAGATTCAGAGGAATATGACTGGAGTGCAAAGTCTGATCCTGTTGAAGAATCTGAGTCAGAAATAGCGCTTATGTCTACATCCAGTGAGTCTTCATCATCTACCGAACAACCAAAGGTTAGTACTGACTTACCCCCTAACTATGTTCCTTTACCTGCTGATGTGAAAGAAAGGTTATGTTCTGAACAATGCATTCAACAAGTAGAACATTATCGAACTCATTCATTTAAAATTGGTGATAAATTAAGCAAACATGAGAAAATTCATGAACAACTTAAAATTGATCACAAGATTTCTGATGAGAAGATTTTGTCACTTAAAGAATCATTGAACAAAACCTTAAAGGAACTGGAACTGGTAACAAAACAACTTGAAGAAATGACAAAGAACTTTGAACAAGAAAAAGTTGCTCATGCTGTCACACAAGTTGAATTAACAAAAGTGAAAAGTTGTAAAACAATGGTTAAACAACTTATAAGTGAAAGAGGTAACAAAACCAAAACAGGGTTGGGTTTCACTCATGAACCAATGCCTAATTCAATCACACAAACTCTACCTGAAAACTTTAATGAATTTGATCATTCACCTGAAAATGAACGAAAATTCAAAGAAATTCAAAGAAGTAAATCTGAATCCGAAGGATCTGAAGTGTTGATTGAAAGTTTGAAAGAAGAAGATGGTGAGACTACTGAAGCTGATGATGAAGCTAGCAACAAATCAGAACCTGTTCTGATTCAACTTGTTGAGTATCCGGAACTTAATCCGAAGTCAGAAACAGTGAAGGAAGAAGGTGAATTTTCAGGATACAATGATCCTGACTACATCAAGTGGAAGAAGGAACAGAAGGCGCAAGTTGCTGATCAACTGATCAAGAAGCAAGAAGTGACAAAGGCTGAAGTTTCGAATGCAAAAATGCAGAAATTAAAATCGAAAGTCAATCAATCTGAAACAAAAATGTCACAAGGTAAAAGTGTCATAAAATCGAATGACAACTCCAAAGCTCAAACTGTTAAAACTGATAAGGTTAAACCTGTCAAAAGGAAAGTGTCAAAAGGAAAAACAATTAAGTTTGTGTCTGCAGGAACGTTTGATTTGAACGGATCTTATGGTAAACCAATCAATTCTCCAATCAAATCTAACTCTGGTCTGAAAACAGGTTCAGGTCCTAAGTCTTCCGCTGTCAATGATAAAAGAATTGAATCAAAAAGGTTAACCAATCAAGGTGTGTTAAAATCGAACCAAAATTCCAAGCAACCAAATTCACAATCAAAATCTCCACAAAAGAATCAAGTTAATCTAAAACCGAACAAAACTGATAATGAATCACTACTGGGTTCAACATCAAAAGTTAACAATCGGCTCTTTAGGATTAGCAAGAAACATTGTGAGATATGTGATCGTTATAACCATGCAACTGCTGAATGTTTCTTTAACAGGTACTGCAGTTACTGTGACAAAAGAAATCATTCTTCAGAAGAATGTTTTTATAACAAATTTTGTGAAATTTGTGAAAGGAGAAATCATGACACAAAGGATTGTTTCTTTCGAACAAACTCAACAAGAGAAATGACGCCATTTCCAAATTTTCAAAGAAATCAGTCATTTGGTTTTCAAAATGCTAATCAAAGTCATTCTCCTGTTTTGAGAAAGCTCAATCGAAACAATTCAGTTTCTAATTTGCAGGTTAGCAGTTTTAAACCAAGAGCTTTGATGGTAAGAAACCAAAAGTTTGAAAATAACCTTGATCCTAAGTTAGAGGAAATGTTTTTTGCTTTGAGAAGAAAGCAATCAATGCACGCCAATGGGCGAAACAGTTTTCAGCATCAAAATCTCTTAATTGAAACAAATTTTCAAAATATTCAATATCAACAAGTTACTATTGCAGATAGATTCGGAAAACCCAAGACCGTGTGGGCCTGGGTTGACCAAACTAACTAAGTGATTGTTGAAATGCAGGTACGCCCAAGAAGACCTATCAACTCATGGTTTGTTGATAGTGGGTGTAGCCGGCATATGACAGGCAACCATGCCTTGCTTCAAGACTTTAAGCTAAAGAATGGTACACATGTTGCGTTTGGAGGTGATGCCGGTGGTAAAATAACAGGAGAAGGAACTGTATCGAATGGGGTCATTAGTTTTGATAAAGTCAACTACTGTGCACAGTTGAACTTTAATTTACTAAGTGTATCTCAAATCTGTGATAAATCTTATTCAACTTTATTTGATGATTCTTTCTGTTATATACTCAAACCAGGTTTAAAGATTGACAATGAGTGGGTGGTGGTGAAAGCTCCAAGAGATCGTGACGTATACAAGCTTGATATGTCGCAGATTGATGCTGAAACCGAAACTACTTGTCTCATTGCTCATGCATCAAATGATGAGAGTCAGCTTTGGCATAGACGGTTGGGCCATTCAAACTTCAGAAACATGAATCGACTGGTGACTGGAAATCATGCTGTAGGAATACCATCAAAGAAGTTCTCTACAACTAATCTCTGTCCAGCATGTTTGAAAGGAAAACAGCATCGAATGTCTTTTAAGTCCAAGCCAGAAAACTCCATTTCAAAACCCTTGCAGATGCTACATATGGATCTTTTCGGACCAACAAATGTTCAAAGCATCGGAAAGAAGTCTTACTGTTTTGTCATTATTGACGATTTCACTAGATTTTCTTGGGTTTATTTTCTGCATGTTAAATCTGAAACTGCTGAGTTGTTAAAAGAATTTATCGTCAAAGTTGAAAATCAGTTGGATTGCAAAGTGAAAACTTTGAGAAGTGATAATGGAACAGAATTTAAGAATACTAATGTTGATTTGTTTTGTGCAGAAAAAGGAATTGCTAGACAATTTAGTGCTCCAAGAACGCCTCAACAAAATGGGGTTGCGGAACGGAAAAACAGGACACTGATTGAAGTAGCAAGATCCATGCTCGCAGATGCCAAAATCCCTATCACTTTTTGGGACGAAGCTATTGCTACTGCGTGTTTTGTGCAAAACAGAACATTATTGGTTCAGGATAAAAATAAAACATCTTATGAGTTGTTTTTTGGAAGAAAACCGAATATTTCTTACTTGAAAGCATTTGGTTGTCCTGTATCGATTCTAAATTTAAGTGATCATCTCGGGAAATTTGAGTCAAAATCTGACGATGGATTTTTCCTTTGTTATTCGTCTGTTTCTAAAGCTTATCGAGTTTTTAATAGCAAAACAAACACTGTTGTTGAAACTATTAACGTAAAGTTTTTAGAAAATTCGTTTCCGTTAGTGGCTCATGGTCCCGAATGGTTGTTTGATTTAGATTCGTTATCAAAATCTTTCAATTCTAACTTATTTGATTTTTCAGGAAAAACGAACAAAGAATCAGGCGACTTAGGATGCTTTAGTGATGATTCTGATAATGACGATGATGGTAATCTCAACTCTGAGTATCCGTTCATGTCATTTCATAATCCTGATCATGTCAAATCCAGTCAAGCTCCGGGTCCTTCTGGTTCTCAAGACGATCAAGAATCAAATATTCTTGGTGATGATGTTAATCCGCAAATTTCTCCTAATGATGGTGGACCTGTTCAAAATCAACCATCATCAGATCCGAATGTTGAAGTTGTTCCAGAATCGTTTGACTACTTCATCAATTCACCAGATCAAGTTCCTAACTTCACTCTGCATGTGTCTACTATTCTACAAGATCTACCGAATCTGAATCAGTCGAATCTGGAGAGTCAAGTGCAAGGAGATGACATACCAATTCATCGAATTCACAAGAAACATCCTGTCTCTCAGATTATTGGGCCGTTGAATCAGAGAACTACAAGAAGTCAGACAGATCAAGCAAATGTTTGTCTATATTCATGTTTTCTTTCTCAAGTGGTGCCAAAGAACATTTCAGAAGCGTTGCAAGATAATAGTTGGATTGAAGCCATGCAAGAGGAATTACTTCAGTTTCGCAAACAAGAAGTATGGACGTTAGTGGACTTACCTGAAGGAGAAAATGCGATTGGTACAAGATGGTTGTACAAAAACAAGCCAGATGAACGTGGTATTGTTGTGAGAAACAAAGCTAGACTTATTGCACAAGGATATACTCAGGAAGAAGGCATTGATTATGAAGAAGTGTTGGCTCCAGTCGCAAGACTTGAAGCTATACGCGTTTTTCTTGCATATGCTTCCTTCATGAAGTTTAAAGTATTCCGAATGGACGTTAAAGGCACTTTTCTGTATGGACCAATTACAGATGATGTTTATGTCAGACAACCTCCGGGTTTTGAAGATCCTGATTATCCTCATCGTGTATACAAGTTGAGTAAAGCTCTATATGGTCTACATCAAGCTCCAAGGATTTGGTACGAGACGCTATCTAAGCATTTACTAGAACATGGATTTACAAGAGGTCAGATTGATCCAAATTTATTTATGAAGAGGGAGAATGAAGATCTGTTATGTGTTCAAGTATATGTGGACGATATTATTTTCGGATCAACCAGTGCGTCCATGTGCAAAGAGTTTGAAGAAATCATGAAGTCAAGATTTCAGATGAGTTCAATGGGGGAGATTAATTTCTTTCTTGGATTACAAGTGAAACAATCAGCTGACGGAATTTTCATCAACCAATCGAAATTTGTTGAGAAGTTGCTGAAAAAGTTCAAGATGCAAGATTGTCAGACTATTCGAACTCCATCTGATGTGAACTGCAAGATACAGCCGGATCCGAAAGGCAAATCCGTGGATCAAACACTATACAGATCGATGATTGGTTCACTGATGTATCTTACTGCATCAAGACCAGACATTATGTATGCTGTATGTGTGTGCGCAAGATATCAGTCTGATCCGAAAGAGTCGCACCTGGTTGCCGATAAACGTATTTTCAGATACCTTAAAGGGAAACCGAATCTTGGGTTATGGTATCCTTATGAAGGCAATTTTGAATTATATAGTTATTCTGATAGTGACTTTGGTGGGTGTGCTCTTGACAGGAAATCGACTACTGGTGGATGTCAATTTCTGGGTCCTAGACTTGTCTCTTGGCAATGCAAGAAGCAGACCAACGTTTCTGTATCCACAGCTGAAGCAGAGTATATCGCTGCATCTGCAGGATGTTCTCAAGTTTTGTGGCTACAAAACCAATTGCTTGACTACGGGTTTAACTTTCTCAAAACGCCTATTTACATAGACAATACTGCTGCTATGTTCATTACTGCTAATCCTGTTGAACACTCAAAAACCAAACATATCGAAATTCGATATCACTTTTTAAGAGACAACTCTGAAAAAGGTTTAATAATTTTGATTAAAGTTCATACCGACAAACAACTGGCAGATCTTTTCACAAAATCTTTTTTGTCAGGACGGTTTGAATTCTTAATTCAATCCATAGGATTAATCAATCATGATTGATTCTATTTTTCGAAAACAAAACAAAAATCAGAAAAATATAAAATACAAAAATATAATAAGTTGATGTCAATTATTGATTCCTTTGTCCTTTATTTTATTGTTTTGCATTGTGTGCTTGCATGAAAAAGAAAATAGAAAAGCAAAAAGAAAAGAAAATATCATGTAATAAGAATCTATATTGCAAAAAGTGAGAAATGATAGTTACACTAGACATTATTTATTACATCATTTATAAAATAAAGACTGATGAATGTTAATTGATGTGCTAGACAGCTCAGGCAATTAGACTGAAAAAGTAAGTTCATTGTTGACAAACATAAACTTAATGATCTTTGTGTTAAGTTCCTTTGTTATACATGTCTAGATATATATCTTTTGAGACATTGCTTGTGATGATAGTTGTGCATGATCGGGTAACGATGCAGTCTATTAAGTGTGATGAACCACATCGTGAGCTTCTTTGTTGTGGTACCCACAGACCTGAAGTCTCACACGAAGTCTCTTTTGAGCTTCAAGGTGCAGCAAAAGATTCCCAAAGATGGAACAAAAAGAGTCCCAAATGTGGACCGTCACCAAACAAAAAATTCCAAAAAGGAATTCAGAAGATTCGCAAGGGGAACGATAGGAAATGAAAAATTCCAAAATGGAATTAAAAAGAAGTCCCAAAGTGGACCAAATCCGAATAGAACCCAGTTTCCACACTGTTTATGATTGTAAGTGACCAGATTTTGTGCAATATGCATTCAGGTAGTGGTTGATAAGGAAATATGTTGACATATGTATACATGTGGGTCACATAAGTCATTCTAATCGAACCTTAATATCATCATGATACTGAAAAAGTAAGTGTGTCAACTCGAGCTAATTGGTATGTTTTCATATCATCACTCAATCAAACATAAGTCAAATGTCTATTCAAAACTTGCAAAACATGTTCAGATAATGTGTGGTATGATCTCACTGCGATATTTTGATTCATTGCATTGCATATGTATTTATTTTAATGTGTGTGCTTTGTGTGTGCAGGCATATGGAATCTTTATTGACACATCGACATCCTTGTTATACTTAAAAATTTCAAGAAATTTCAAGTTTAGGGGGAGAATAAATTGAAGAAAAATGTTTGCAAAAATCCAAAAATATTTTAGTTTGAATAAGTATGTTTTGAATGAACAAGATTATGTGGTATGAAAAGCAAAAGTATTGGATGTGTTAAAAACAAACCCAAGGTCTTGTGAATTGTTTTTAAGAAATTGCTTCGGGATATAAAAATGTTGGTTGTGCAAAAACAAAAACATTTTTGAAAAAGAAAAAGGAAAAGGATTTTAAATTGAAATTAATTTTATTGACTTGTTTTATGTTGTTGATAATTAATATGACAAATTCTTTTTAAGGATATCTTGTCTAATTAATGTGTCGAGAATGTTTGCAGGTACAATAAATGCAGTTGAAAAAGTCAACAGACGAGAAAAAGTGAAGAAAATTGCTCAAGTGTTTTAGCCGGGCAAAGATTTCGGAACATTGTTTAGCCGGGTAATGAACACACTGTTCAGCCGGGTAAAAGTTGTGAGTTTGATACAAGCCGGGTGATTGAGAAAAAGAAGTGAAGCCGGGTGAAGATATTATGACTACTGTACAGCCGGGCAATGAACATGTCAAAACTATGCCGGGTGAAGAAGTCATAGATATCTGCCGGGTGACAAGTTGTGTCACTTTACAGCCGGGTGAAGAAATGTTATCACTATACAGCCGGGTAAAAGGAAGAAGTCTTATCCTGCCGTGTAAGTGTATAACACTGTGTTGCCGGGTAATAGTGGAAGCAACTATGTTGCCGTGTGAAGAAGAAAGCTTGTCGTGTGAAGAAGAAAGCATGCCGGGTGAAAGAAAAACAACTATGTTGCCGTGTGAAGAAGAAAGCTTGTCGTGTGAAGAAGAAAGCATGCCGGGTGAAAGAAAAGCAACTGTGTTGCCGTGTGAAGAAGAAAGCATGCCGGGTGAAAAAGACAACTGTGTTGCCGGGTGATGAAGAAAGGATGCCGGGTGATGTTTTGAAGACTACTATACTGCCGGGTGATGAATAAAACCAATCAGGTGTAGTTGTTCCTAACCTTTACCCGTCACTACAGTGACTTACCCGTCTCTACAGTGTTTGACCCGTCAAGTGTTTTTCACATGTTGTAAGTTGACCCGTCACATGTTGCGACTTGTCTCAAGTACTTGACCCGTCCCTACAGTACATGACCCGTCTCAACAATGCTTGACCCGTCAAGACTTAGTGGGCTTTTTGTGCTTGCCCGTCTCAAATTGTTGACCCGGCACCTCAAAGTTTGCCTAATTTTTAACCATATAAAAACCCGCCTCTTCACAAACACTTATCATTTTTCACTCACTCTTTCAAGCAAATCCTCTGTACTTAAATCGTTGTTTATCATATTCAATCGTTGTTCTGTAACAAGTCTGATCGATTGAATAAGGTATCGTTTACGTGATTTGAACCTGATAAACTTGCAAATCGACCGATAAAATGAAAAACGATGATGAACAGTGTTTTTGATCACTGAATCGACACTTTGATTGTGTGTGTTAAAACCAAAATCGAATGTTGTTTTAAGTGTAAAATTTGTCGATCATTAACAATCAAACACTCATTTGCACCAAAAATCCTTAAAATCAACAGAATCAATGAAAATCATTCATAACTGTCAACCGCCATTGATGAACTTTGAAAAATTCTTAAGTGTTAACTTCAAACTGATGAAATATGTGTTGAACATTAACAAATCATTGTTAAAACTAAGATTAACATGTTAAACAACTTCATCATACAAATGTCAAATTTATGTCTTAAGTGTTAAACTGTTAAATTGAAAAATGTTGTATAATCATTAAAATTCAAAGTTGTTTTGATCAAAATGATGAAAATCAGTTTGTTAGATCAATTTAGGAGTTAAAATGATTATGTGAATGTTTTACTTTTTAACTGTTGTTCAAACACTTATGAAAATATGAAATTTAATAATGAAGAATCTAACACATTTGTCTTGTTTGTGTTTGTTTTTGTTTTAACAGATGGAGAATTTGAAGTTTGAGCCCAAGCACAATCTGGTGGCATGTTTAGATGAGTCTATCCCTGAAACTGAAGGTTACAGAGATATGATCAAATTCATCAAGAGGACAAAGTATGTGTATGCTATGTGTGCCAAGCCGGTCATATATGCAAGGTTGATTAAAAGCTTTTGGAGAACAGCTGAGGTGATCAGAAATGATGATGGACTAGCTGTTGTTCGAGGAAACATTACTAGAGAGTTAGTTTTGACTGTCTCAGAAGATGCCATTATGATAGGTTCAATTGGATCGTTAATATCACTCAATGATCAGAATAACATATACACAAACACAGTTTAATCATTAACACAATTCATACTAATAATTCTCTTTGTATATTGATGATCAAAGCAGATTTGTAATACAAGTGCAGGAGAAAATAAATCACACACACTAAGTTCTCTCTCTTACGTGAAAATGTGATCTAGCCTCTCTCCTCACACTCTCTCACCACATGCTTTAAAGCAACAATTACAAGTTTAAGGAATATAACAAAATAGACCCTAAACTATACATAAACATATAAACAAAATACAAAGTAAATCTTAATCTAGGAAATAGCCCTAACAGTACTCCCCCTAAGATTTATCTTTGAATCTTCAGCAAAATCTTCAAATCTTTTTCATTTTGTTCAGCATCAATCTCTTTACCAATCTTCTGGTTCTTCTTTGATATCCAGCAGTTCTCTTCCTTTAAATTCTTCTTGTTCCTTCAGCGCTTCTTCTATGCAAGACTTGAATTTTTCTGCTATCTTTGTTTGTCTCGGCTTGGACTCGTTGGTAAGGATTGGGCAGGCATTCATGCGTCTCAGAGAATCCAGATTTAAACCTGCAAAGTCAATGTTAGCATAAAACTCATAAGGCATCTCCTTCCCCTTGACTTGCACTTCCAAAGTACCCTTCGCACTAATCCTCATAAATTCTATCTCTGGAATGTCAACCCTCACAAGATTAGAATTTAGCAATGCCTTCCGTACTCGAATCTTTTCAGATGCAGCAGCTATCACCTCTATCATCACCACAAACAATTTTCTATCAGCTTCAGCCAGTTTATCTTTGCATTTCTCCATTCTGCAACTTCTCAGAAAATCGATATAGGATGGATGCAGCAGTTTCAGCTCAAAGGTACTGAATAAAGTAATCATGTCTTTATCCCAATCTTCCAAATTTCGAACAAGCTTCAACTCAAATGTTTCTTGATTGTAAAAAACTCTAAGTATTGGCTTCGTTGCTTGAGATCCATCAATCACTTTCAATCCAGGATTGGTTACTTTATCAAAATACTCATCCGAAAATTCCTCCAAGTACATGTCTTCACTAACAACCAACCTCTTTTTCTTTGTTTGTTTCTTTTCCTGCACATAAGCACTGTCTTCTTGTTGACCTCTGAAGTCAAGATATTTCGGTGATCTGGCTATCCCGGCATCCAACAGCATTGCACATTTATCACCACGCTCAGCATGCGTGTGATTTATCAGAGTCTAAGTTTGTGCAATTCTTTTAGATCTTGAACTTCCAACTTAAAGATGCTAGAGTAATAATGGTATACGTCACATAAACCATTAACTCTTTTAATCATAAATGCATCGAACACCTCGTCATATTTCCACGCGATAATCTTCACCTTCTTGGATTTTTCCGGTACGATCATAGAATCAAGAAGTTCAGCAATAGACTGACCCTTGCTCAGCAGTGACCTCACAACGTCACCTGCTGTGGCTGATTTATGCCATGATTCACGTACATCCATAGGTATGTTGTATGACTTAGCTTCACTTGGGAACATATCCATCAACTCGTGCCTTTTCTTGTGTGCATTCTCAGGCAACGCCATCACCGGTATCTCCTTCGGCCCGAGAACTTTGAATCTTTTGGTCAGCTCGTAGTATTGAGGGTTGTTGTAGTCCAAATAAAACATACGATTGTACATTTTTTCCGTCTTCATGAAACTAACAACAATTTTCCTCAGTGACTCAGATTTCAATCTCTTCAGAGTCTTATACGGATAATTCCTTGAGCTCAACTAATCTCGCATGTTCCTACTGGACATCTCTTCCGGATTTTGGTGATACAATTCAGTTGGAGGCAAATCTTCTATGTTCAAACTTTCTTGCAATGGAGTCCACTCACCCATCTCAATGATAAACTCCTTTTCATCAGCAGCAGCTTTGTCTTGGGCAATCACACACTTTTCATACTCTTCATTTATTTAACTCACAGTCAACCCATTCAGAAAAACTGCATTGTACTTCATTTTTTCAAGATAAGCAAATCTTTGATCTAAGTCATCTGGAATCTCTTGATCAACATTAGTTTCTGGTTCAGCTTCTGGCTCAGATTCAGTAAAATCTATATCATCCAAATCATCTAAAGCCTCAATCATCGGTGCATTGTCAGTTTGAACCGGCTCAAACTGACTAGCTTCTTCAGTTACAGTTTCAGGCACAATTTCAGCTACAACAGGCACTTCTTCAACAACAGCAGCTTCAGATTGAATCGGCTCAATCTGAACTGATTTATCAACTTCAGCACTAGTCACAATCTCATCAGCCGCCTTAGCTATCTCAGCTATCTCAGTTTCAACTACAGCTACAGATTGAATCGGCTCAATCTGCACTGTTTCTTCCAATTTTGCCTTTTTACTGCAACTTTCCTCACCCATAATTTCCGGTACAGCATCTAACTTCCTTTTTCCCTCAGCCTTGTCAGTATTGACAGAATCAGCAACAGCTTCATCGGGAATGATAATTGGAGATTCCAGCCTTATACCCACATTGGTTGTACCTCGTGCTCTAGTGAGATAGACTTTTGGTGTTTGAGTCGCTTCAGTCATTTCAACCACTTCATCTGAAAAATCTTTATCAGATGTTGAACCAGACTTCTTAGATCGTGTTTCTTCCAACCATTTCTCCAACATCTCTTTTTCATCCTCAAGAGTATTGCATTCAGCCTTCAACTCAGTATAATCAAACTTCAAGTTTTCATGCTCTTCTTTCAGTGTTTCATAATCAGCCTTCATCTTTTCATGCTCAGCCACCAACTTAACATGATCAGCATCCAACTCTTTGAAAGTTTTCAGGTTCTGATTATGAATGTTCCAAAACTCTTCAAACCTTTTCTTCTTTCTATCATTTGAGGCTTTCAAATGTTCATTCACTTCCAAGAGTTTTGCCACCATTTCCTCTAATTCGACAATCTTCTTTTTATCTTCATTTTCATCAACATTTGGAACAGTTTTTGGTGAAGACTCCAAAACTTGTTCAATATTTTCTGCAACAGGGGATGATGTGGTGGGTATATCAACAGGGATAGGATCAGTAACGCCAGCATCAACTTCATCAACTATCTGTGCAATAGTCTCAGCTTCGGCCATTACTTCTTGAGCAATCTGAACTACATCTATCTGTTCAGGCTCACTTAACATTTTCTCCACAACAGATTTAGATCTTCGAGATCTAACATACTATTTTGTGATTGGCTTTGCAAATTCAATAGCCACTTCTTTTTCAACAAAAGCAACCTCAACAGGTTCTTCTATCACCACTTGTTCAATAACTTCAACATTTTCTGTCTCCAAATTCATTGGTTCAGCAGCTTCAATAATCTCTGCCTCCTCTGAATCAGATTCAACATGATCACCACCATCATCATTACCACCGTCATCTTCATTACCATCATCTTCTTCATCATCACTATCACTTTCATCATTTCCATCATCCTCAGATTCATCTTCATCTTCTGCATGACGAGCATTATACTCATCATCATCTAAAAGATTATCAGGCACCTCATCCACAAGGTCCTGTGGATTAACTATCTCACCATGAGAAATATGATGATAAACAACTTCAACATCTTCTTCATTATTTGCTATATCTCTCATATAGTCAAATAAAGCCACACTAGGAACATTCCCGATACTCATCTTTCTGTAAGATAGATCGTTCATGTCCTCAGTATATAATATACCTCCAACCACTCCTTCTTCTCTAATCCTGGGATAGGCAACATTGATCATCAGTTGTAAGAATCTCGGGTACATGAGAAACTTAAACCTCTTGCCCTTTACCAAATTAAATACAAATCCATTCATGATCCACCTTGACATATTGAATGGTTTGTTCTCAGCTATAGCAACAATTGGAGATGCTATATCAGATGGGAAATTGTCAAAACCTGCACTCCTCCTAGACATGCACTGTTGGACAACATAGCATAACAACTTCCATTTCTTTCCCAATCTGGCTCTATAGAATTGTGACTTTGGAAATGCAGGAGGATGTCCCATATTAACAAAGCACGATTGACACTCAGCCATGGTCAATTCATCATTAGCTCCAACTTCATCATCATCTATTCTTGTTGGTCCATAATGATCGTGATTTCAGTGCTTTGTTGACTTGTTTAACACAAATATAACCAATACTTGAAGAATAAAGTGTAGAAAGTCCAAACAACCCAATATCAAGATCTAACACACAATCGAGGTTAATAAGCAACAATGATAAGTAGAATAAGCTCCTAGCACCTCAATAGAACGATTACACAACACAAATCAGTGAAGAATAGCTTGAGTAAAAGATGTGCAAAAGTTGTATAAATGTGAAGATAAGGTTACAATATATAGGTGTTAGGTTCGCTGATAGATTCGCTCTAGCGAATCTATCCAGCGAACCAACACAGGTTCGCTGGGCACATAGGTTCGCCCAGTCGATACCTAAACCAAAAGACATGATGGCCTGCGGGCGAATCTATAGATTCGCCCGTAGGTTCGCTAGAACTAATAACATAACAAGTCAAACAATTACATACAAAAGTAACACCGACAAGCCGGTGAGTCCAACCTATACATAGTGACTATCAATACTCCCCCTAGGTTGGACCTCACCTGGGGAAGTCTTCTGATTAGCTCCGTCTTTATCTTGGCTTCAAAGTTGTTCAATAAAAGCTCCTGCCCTTTCTTTGATCCCGGCCATTGGATTTGTGTAATCTTCAGTTCCGGCCTCATCTTCACTTAGATTTAGCATTGAATCCACAAATTCTGTATCAGCGACCTCTGTATCAGGCTCAAGATGAACTGTTGTTTCCGCCTGTATTTCAGCAGTTGGCTCCTCGCATGCCACCTCCAAATCAATCACTTCTACAGGTTTCTCAAACCTCTGTTCAATAGATCGATCAAGCTGTCGTGTCAGATCATCCATGTCCATTTTCAGGTCATCCGTCCTCCTCAACCTCTCATTTACAGCTTTTAGCTCAGCAGGAATCCCCCGGGCTTTATTAGCAACCTTCACAAACAGGTTTGCTTCAGCAGCAGTGTCAACTCCAGCCCCGTGCTTAATTCTGTTCTCGCAAAGCACCTTCAGATCCTCATCACTGAAGGAGAAGACCTCCATAGGATCAAATAGACGGATTTCCGGACGGTCTTCACCTTGTAATCTGATAACTGCCTCCCCAGTGCTATTGTCATAAAACCATTTGCTGAAATCCTGCAATCTGGGTGGCTGAGTTTCTGGGACCCTGACCCTCGTCATCACCTTCGGAGCAGCAATCTTCAAAACAATTTTGCCCTTCCACGATACCCAGTGTTTGTCCTTCTTCTGTCTCATCCTTTTAGGCTTTTGGTATCCAAACTCAACAAAATCTGACTTGGCAGCCTCTTGAATAGCAGCTTCAAATGCACAAGCCCTGCCGCTATCTTCCTTTCCTAGTAATGGCAGCTCTGCAAGTCTCCTCAAGTCCCATCGAGGAAAGGTGGCGAAGTGCTTTCGGTTCTTCACATACGTAATGTCACCACCCCTCCTTTTGATCATGTACGCCTCCACCAAACAGTTGTATTTCCATGCAATGATCTGTCTATCTTGCTGTTTGGTGGTGGGTTCGTCTAAGTGTTGAAATATTGGTACCTCAGGCACCACAGCTTCCTCCTTCCTAAACCATTCGGATTTGTCTAGCTCAGCGTGTTCAAATTGGTAGCTCATCCCCTTTTCTTCAACTTTGTATATTTCCGGCTCATCCTCAATATCCTCCTCACTTTCAGCATCAGTATCAACTTCCGGTTCATCAACCAATGTATAATCCATACTAGTTCCACCTACCACTTCCTCTCCTTCAAATACGTCCATATCAATCCCCATATCTTCATCAAACTCTTCTTCCACGGCTTTTCCCTTACCTTTACCACCAAAGTCAACATCCATTAACGGATATTTTGCAATATCCGTTAAGGAGATCAGTTCCGCTTCAGACATAGCCGGTTCAGACCCAGCATTCTCCTTCAAACTGTTTAGTTCTTTGAAGATCCTTACAATCAAACACTGCTGGTCCTTCATCATACGACCCATCTCGTATATGACAGTGGATTTCTCTGCATCCTGCTTTTCCAACTCTTCATGTTTACCTTTCAGCTCAGCCAGATCAGCCTTTAATTTCTCAACCTCATCCTTCAATTCAGTTCCAGATCCAGCAGATGTACCCCCTGTATCATGCCTAGCCTTCTTTGAACCTTCAGCATTTGTATCAGACCTTTTCTTTGTCCTCAGTTCTCTGCCAGCATCAATTTCATCTTGGATCTCGTCCACCTCCCGTTCAAACGAATAATCTTTATCCTTGGCATAGGGTTTCCGTTTCCTGATCTTCTTTTCAATCACCTCTATATTTTCTCCACCTCTTTTCCTTTCCGACTCGATCAACCTTTGTATATAAACCCACCTATCAGCCGGATACATATTCTCCCACAAATACGTAGTCCTGCCCACACACTCCGGCCTTACTGATTTACAATCTTTGAAGATCCTGGAATGCATATCCCATACCTTCAGCTCAGCACCAACAACCGGTAGACCCGGCAGTTTGTCATTCAATACCATTTGAATGAATCTTGGATACATTAACCACTTGGTGCCTTTGGTAGCGTGAATGTTCTCGAGAAGATAATTGAATATTAACTTCGCGAGATTGGCCTTTTGCCCCCGGCAAAATAGCACCATAGCCCTTGCCCAGTCAAGGTTCAGCCCGTCCGTGCCTCCCTTCCTATGATCCAGGCACATGATAAACACATGAGCGATGTACCTCCACTCCTGGATCAGGTAGGACTTGACAAACTCCATCTTCTTTTCGCCGGGCATCGGCCCCTCATACCCGGCAGTCCGAAGTGCCCCGTACACTTCCTCTGCGGTCATACGTACTTCCTCTCCTACATCCTCTTCCAGTCTAAGGATCCTGGCTAGATCAGCCTCTGTGAACTCTAGGTTATACCCACCGACTTTGGCACAAATGCGTGACGGTTGTACCGACACGTTCATAACAGCGGTTCCCCAAAAATCCCGAACGTACGTCTCATATATAGTTGGTGAATGAGAGATGGCATAATGTATATGAGACGACTTCAGCCATTTGATTGCGTCTCTATAGCTCACGGCTTTCTCATTGTTTTCATCAAGTAAAGCACACATGTTATGCTTTTTCTCGAAGAATAACGTCGACATTTTGCCTGAAAAATAAACGGAGATTGATCAGAAATGAAGATTTGAAAATCAGAAAATAGATTCGCTGGAAATTAGGTTCGCTGGTATAGCGAACCTGAGATTTCGGCATCGGAACCTATAGATTCGCTGACATAAAAAATCAGTCATTGTTGTCGAGCGAATGTATAGGTTCGCTAGAAACAGTCGGGCGAATCTATGTTGTTGCGCGGGCAGCATAACGACATAGATTCGCTCGAGGTCTTGAACTTTCGTTCAGGTTCGCCAGAAGAACACTTAGATTCGCTGGAAACCCTAGTTTTTCAAAAACGGCCGAAATCACATACAGTCAACTATTTTTAGGCATTTAAAGCAACAAACAGGTAGTATAATCACAGGACGAGGCTATTATGAAGTATAACCCTATCATTTAACACACAATCAGTCGTTTAATTACGTATAATCATACACCAGCAGATTCAACAGATTTAAGTGCGATTAAGGGTTTAAAACTTTGATTAAAGTGAAATCGAAAACATACCGAACGCTTAAATGGTGTTTAATGTATGAAAAAGGCCGGAAATAGCGAGAATCGAACGTTGGTGGTGAAAAATTTAAAAAAAAGAGCGTCTGCTACAGTAGAGTGGATAAGCGAATAAGTGAGAAAAATTCGCTGTCACAGTGTATATATACTGACATAAGTTCGCTGGCAGTCAGTCCAGCGAACTTTAGGTTCGCTGGAAGACCAACAGTCAAGGCAGCCGACAGGTTCGCTAGTAGGTTCGCTGACACATAAACAACGATGTTTCATGTCAGCGAAACAAAAAGGTTCCGGGCGAACTTTGGGCGCCGAGCGAACCTGTAGGTTCGCCTTAGGTTCGCTAGACAAACAACAAAAAAAATATTTTTGGATTTTCTTAAAGATTTTAAAGACTTTGTAAATCCGAGAAAACGTCCCACGATATCAACGCTCCAAAAATAAACATAAACACATATAATCCTAATATTTTAAAAATGAAGTAAAAAGAAATAAAATAAAATAAAATTAGAATAATAGGAGACGGTTTTAAACGCTAGAAAGGATATATTTTCTTCATGATGTTTTGAGTAGAATCCGGAGAATCATCGATTGGCGGGATTGCAGATATGTTTGTCCATTTAAACCCATGCCTTAGTCCTTTTAACAGGAGATTAGCAGCTTCTTTTATCATGTTTATGGTTTGATTGAAGAAGCTCAGACAACTCGGTCCCCACAGACATCTAGGTGAAAAGAACAGGTTCTGTCATCAGGGTATATCTGAGCAATACTATTGACTTTGCTTGAATTTCAATGATCAACTTTTGAATGTTGACCGATGCATTAGCATTTTTGACACTTGTGCAATTTTTGCATCTTTTCTTTGTGAGTGGAGCTTGTCAGCGATTGATTCATTTTGAATACAATGCGACTTATTATTTGGGAAACTCAAATGGTCTAGAGCTCCAGGTCTATACTCACGTATAACAGAGGAGATAAACATTTGAGCATGCTCGGTGAATCTTCAGGTCAATACTTCCGTATAGCAGAGAAGATCCACCAACTCCAGGTCAATACTTCCGTATAGCAGAGGAGTTAAGCACTTGACACAAAACGTTCTGAGGAGTTAACGAGTAACTCACTCAGAGGCTTTTCCGAAGAGCATCACTAGCAGCTTTTTATTTTATTTGTTTTGCATACTAGAAACTCGATTCGGGGATAGGGCGAGGGTGATTTGGGATTTTTTAGGGAAATCAAGACAAAGATTTGACACTCTCAACCCATTTTTGACAGAACCATTATCTTTGTGCAATCCAATCACGTCAAGGAGATAATCCTTGTTGTCGAGATCTTGAGCGTTATGTTTGGCTGCACAATCACTGTTTACTTCGTTTTCGGGCTGAGCCTATCTGACATATCCCAAACGCAATGCTTCTGACCTCCTTCAACGACTCTTCAACATCAATCAAAACGGAGATCCTGAAATACCAAAAAATTTGAAAAACTATAAATAGTTAATCTTTAAAACTATAAATAGTTAATCTTTTATATCTCCCCCAAAATTTCTATATAATAGCCGTCTAATAAGAAATTTTTGTTTTTCAGATTTTCTTAATACATATATATATACAAATTTAAAAGAAAAATTAAAAGAAGATAGAATAAAATAAAGTAATGGAGCAATGAATCGAGTGACCCACGGATTTTTCAAAGAAGATAAGGACCAGATTATTTACATATTTACAAAGGATTCTCACAGAAAAAGGTTTTCAAAAAGATATAAGTCCAAGCATGGAGATCAATTCATAAAAACGTGGTTTGTCAAAAGTTTTCGTGAAAAGATCAGCTTTTTGCTTTCTAGTTTCGATAGGAATTATATCAATAAACCCCTTTTCCTGTGCATCCCGGATTGCATGAATTCTCGTTTCAATGTGCTTGGTTCGAGTGTGATGAATAGGATTCTTGGCGATTCCAACAGCAGCTTCATTGTCACAAAAGAGTGGCGTGTGAAGGAAGTTGATGCCATAATCCATCATCTGATGTTGAATCCACAGCACTTGGCAACAGCAACTTGACGCAGCTATGTATTCTGCTTCTCCTGTGGACAGAGAGACTGTTGTTTGCTTCTTGCTTTGCCACGAAACAAGACATTCTCCAAGGTATTGACATCCGCCCGTGACTGATTTCCTGTTGATCCTGCAACCAGCATGATCACTATCAGAAAAGGCATGTAAATCAAAGTTCCCACCTTTTGGGTACCAAAGTCCCAAACGAGAGGAACCCTTAAGGTAACGGAAAATTCGTTTGACAGCTTTTTCGTGTGATTCTTTTGGATTTGCTTGGAAACGAGCACAGTAACACACGGCAAATGTAATATCTGGACGACTTGCTGTCAGATACATGAGAGATCCGATCATCGAGCGGTACCGATGAGCATCCACAGGATTCCCATTATCATCGGAAGTAAGGCATGTTTGAGCAGTAAAAGGAATTAGTTCAGGAGAAGAGTCATCCATGCCAAACTTCGTGAGGATTTCTTTGATATATTTCTCTTGGTGGATTAGAATCCCATCAGGCTTTTGCTCCACTTGCAGCCCCAAGAAGAAACACATCTCCCCCATTATAGTCATCTCAAAACGATCCATCATCACCTTCTCAAATTCTCTACACAACCCTTCATTAGTCGAACCAAAAATGATATCATCAACATACACCTGAACGATCAGCAATTCGCCATCCACCTCCTTCTTGAATAATGTCATATCTATACTCCCACGAGAGAAACCCTTACTGAGGAGATACTGTGTCAGAGTTTCATACCAGATCCTTGGAGCTTGATGCAACCCATACAACGATTTGTCAAGCTTGTAAACCTTTGACGGGAAATCAGGATCCTCGAAGCCTGGTGGTTGACACACGTAGATCTCCTCATCGATGTCTCCGTATAGAAATGCACATTTCACATCCATCTGATAAACCTTAAAGTTTTTGTTCGCAGCATGTGCAAGAAAGATTCTGATGGCTTCCAGGCGAGCGACTGGAGCAAAAACTTCGGTATAGTCAATTCCCTCCTCTTGGGCAAAACCTTGAACAACCAGTCTCGCTTTGTTTCTAATTACAACACCACGATCATCTGGCTTGTTCCGAAAAACCCATTTAGTGCCGATTGGACACTTGTTAGGAGGAAGATCAACCAGTTCCCAAACTTTGAGCTTCCTGAATTGCTGCAGTTCCATCTGCATGGCATCTACCCAACTCGGATCTTCAAGTGCCTGTTTATAATTCTTTGGAACGACTTGTGACAGAAAGGCAGCATAAAGACATTCATTAATCAAACCGCTCTGACTCCGGGTTCGCACACCATCGGTAATAGATCCAATGATATAATCGTGAGGATGGTTTTTCAGGGTTTTGAAGTCAGTGTTGAGAAGTAAAGGATTTTGGTCGGTTGAGGGTGTTTGATTTGATGGTTGTGAAGGTGTAGTTGATGGGATGGTAGTGGATGTGGATGGAATATCTGATGAAGAAGTTTGAACAGTAGTTTGAGGTTGTGGAATATCTGGTGGTGGTGATGGGATGTCAAATGAAGTGGGAGGTAGTTGTGTGGCGGATGTGGAAGGTTGTGATTGTGATGGTGTAGGTGTAGGATTGAAAATAGAAACCGATGTGTGTGAAATGATGTCATCATCGTCAGAGTCAGGAAGATTAAATGATTTGAAAATGGTGGTGGCATCATAAAACCAGGCCGGTTCACTACCAATACTTGTAGTGTTTGATTCTTGCCAATCAACATAGTAGGACTCTTGCACAATCCGCGTTCGCTTGTTGTAAACGCGATACGCCTTTTGTGTGTTAGAGTATCCCACAAAGAAGCATTCATCAGAGACAGCCCCAAACTTCGTCTTCTGATCTTGAGTATTCAGAAGAGTGCAAGAACATCCAAAGGGGCGTAGAAAATCAATCAGCGGCTTAATCCCTCGAAACAGTTGGTATGAAGTCTTCATCTTTTCTTTGACTATCAGTACCCTGTTAAGAACATAAGCAGCACAATTAACCGCTTCAGCCCAGAAAATAATTGGAAGTTTTGACTCGATCAGCATAGTCCTAGCGGCCTCCACAAGAGTTCGGTTTTTCCTTTCAGCAACACCATTTTGTTGTGGTGTTCGGGCAGCGCTAAACTGTCTGAGAATACCCCGTTGTTCACAGAAGGAGTTGAAGATGTGGTTTCTGAATTCGGTTCCGTTATCGCTTCTGATGGCTTGAACCTTCTTCTTTCCAAGAACCTCTATTAGAGGTATTAACTTCATCAATTCTTCTGCAGTCTCACTCTTGTTCGCCATGAATCTCACCCAGGTGTACCTAGAGTAATCATCTGTGACAACCAAGCAATAAGACTTTTTAGCTATAGATTTGACACTTATTGGACCGAATAAATCAGTATGTAACAATTCGAGGGGTTCTGAGATAGTATTTGTAATTTTGAGTTTATGTGGCTTTTTGTGCTGTTTTCCTCTGGCACAAGCCATGCATTTCTCAACCACAGAAAAATCCTTTTGTGGTAAACCCCTAACCAAATTGTTCTTAACCAATTTATTCAGAATTTTAAAATTGATGTGTCCTAAACGTTTATGCCACAAAAATGATTCAAAGGATGATGCTTTAGACAGGAGACATGTCACGGTGGAATTTGATTCCTGTGAACCCATATTTAACATATAGGTGTCATTTCGTCTCGGAGCTCACATGATCACCATATCTTCGGGAATAGTAAACTCTGGCTTCAAGAACAGGCATTCATTTGGAAGAAACAGCACAGGAATATTCTTATCACAGATTTGTGATACACTCAGAAGATTGAATGCCAGCTCAGGAACATAGTTGACGTCTTCCAAAGTAAGTGAGCCATTTGAGACTTCTCCTTGACCAATCATCTTCCCGCCTTTCTTATCTCCAGCAAAAGCAACATAACCTCCATTTATGATCCTATAGTTAGTAAGAAGATCCTTCAATCCTGTCATATGTCTGGAACATCCGCTGTCAATATGCCAATGACTATTTACAACGGCATTTGAATGTTCCTGACATTTATTAAAAGAAAAGAAAAGTTAGACCTTTGCAATAGGCACCCAAGTCTTTGTGTACCTGGGTGGAGAAACGGATGAAGTATTACAAAAGAAATTATTTACAAAAGTGTTTAATCTTTTTCTGACAGATTTTTGCTTTGGACTGTTTTGGATTAATTTGGAGCATTGCTTGACAGTGTGACCAGTGTTTCCGCATTTAAAACAGTGAGATTTAAAACCAGCTTTGGGAACTCTGTTAACAGGAATTTTATCCATTTCAATCTCCTCATCACATTCAGACAGTTGTGAGTTGCAGTCACTGTAAGTGTCATAGAGTTCTTTCAACTTACTTGTTGTGACTTTAACTGTATCAGATTTAGGTTTTGGTTTTAGAATGTATGAAAAAGATGATTCCTTCTCTTTTGGTTTTGAAATTTTCACAGGTGTGAATGTTGGAATTTGGTGAGTGAAGAACTTTTGAAAACAGTTTGTTTTAGTTTGACTTTCAGAGACATGACCTGAAAGTTTGTCTTTGTCATTCACACACACATTTTCATTCAAATCATCATTCAACATATTAGGGTTTGAAGTGGAGCACCCTAAGTTACTATTAAACATGAAATTGTCTGAATATGAAACATTACTACAAACAGGACTATCTAAACAAATGTCTTCAAAAGACTTCTTGGAATCAGAACTACTGCAATCACTACTGACAGAACAACCAAGTCCAACACTCCCACCATACGCGTACTCCTCTCTAACTTCCTTAAGGTTTACTTCACTCAAACCTGCAATGGAACTGTCAGTATCGTTCTGCATAATCTCTTGAATTAACTCATTTGAGGGATGAGGAATAGGTGTAGGAGAATAACAGAAAGTACTGGGTGGAGGATATGCATATGTTTCATTTTTACTAAAACCCAAACCTGTCTTTACCCTGGCCCCCCTTTGATTCTTGCACAGTTCCTCCCTTTTCATTCCAGATATGGTCCACTGCTGCAATTTGTTTTTAAGTTTTCTTGCTTCAAATTCAGCAAGTGTAACTTGCTCAGTCAAGTAGTTAATCTCACAGTTCTTTTCTAAAAGAGTTCTTTTTAAGTGTTCATTTTCTTTTAAAGCTTCTCTTAACTTAACAAAATATTTTGATTCACTTAATTTGAGCTCTTTGTTGGTTCTTTTTAATTCGTTTTCGTTTGACATTAACAGTTTATTTGCTTTGTATATGGCAATTAAACGAATTTTGCAAGCAGATGAACACATATCTTCAATAACATCATAAGGAAGACCGATTACCAGTTTTTCAGCGGCCAGAGCACGATCACATTGACAGTAGGGAGTGCTTCTTTTGAATTCATCAACTGCATCCAGCCTTGCCTTTTCGATCATTTCTTCCAAGCTAGCCTTAGACTCCTCCTCATGCTTTACTTCATTAACAGCGGCTTCACAAACTAACCCAGAATGATTCAGATGTCCTTGAGCAATAACATCTGATTGAACTTTAACAGCATCCTCCACTTTCTCTTCTTCTTCATTTCCAAAAAATTCTTTGAACGGATCAAAGAGATTTATATCATTGTCATCAAACTCAGTAATTTCAGCAATAAGGGCATGGTTGATCTCCTCCTTGGTTTCTTCGATTTCAGCACTCCAGTCAAAGTTGGTGAGAAGTGCAGTTTCATTCTTTGACTTTGCTTCCTCAACCTTTTCTTGAATTGGAGCAGATCTTGGACTTACAGAGTTAACTGGCTCAGAAACGATTGGTAATGGGCATTCTCTCTTGAAGTGGCCCAGTTGTTTGCAGTTATAGCATCGTAACTTTCCCTTGTCATAACCCAGCTTAGCGTTCTGTCCTTGATTTCCAAAGTTTCTTCTGCCAGTTCTTTCCATGAATCGTCTGGCACGAAGAGTGAGCATAGCCATCTGCCATTGAATATATGTTTCCTCCAGATCATCAGGATCCACCTGATACATGTCTTCTACAGTCATACCTTTCCCTTTTAACTCACCTGCAACAAGAGCTTCATAACTGTGGACAAACATTCCAAATAAAGCCATAGTATCTGACGGAATCTGTGTGGTGACAGACGCATTCGAACTTGAACCAACACTTGAAGGTACACAGGCAGATTTAGCAGATACATGACTTGATGGTCCTCTAGATGCAGCACTGTACATATATGAGTTTGCAGCGGATGAGATAAGTGCAGCATTTTGAGACGGAATGTTTGGAACCATCATTGACTGATTATACTCTCTTCTTTTCACGTCAAGGTCAAAGGACTTCAGCTTGTTGATGACGTCCATCAATTTGTAATCAGGAAAATTCCTCTCTTGTTTCAGCAGCTTGATTTGTAGGCTCCATTGAGGAGGAAGAGAGTCTAACAATTTTGCTACTTGTTCGTGATTACCCAGCTTTTCATCATATTTCTTCAGATTACTTGACACAGATAGAAATCTATTTGTAATATCAGTCAAGTTCTCTTGTGAATATCCCACAAAAGAGTTGAATTCCTTTTCAGCCTGAGCTTTTCTATCCAGTTTCAGATCTTCATTGCCATCATAAAATTCACACAATGCATCATACAGACTCTTTGCAGTTGTGTGTTCTGCAAACCGGTTGAAGATGTCCTGATGTAAGCAAAGTATCAGTGCCCCAAGTGCCTTCTTGTCTCGATCTAGTAATCTGATGTCTGCTTCAGTGAAAGTGCTTGGATTTGTGTTTGTTGAAGTAACAGTTCCTTCAACTGTTGTTGGCACGTGCGGACCATTTACGATAGATTCCCATTGGTTGTAATCCGTGTAGTAGAAAAAGGCTTTCAGGCATCTTTTCCAGTCTTCAAAGTTTTCACCACTAACAAGCCTCGGAGGCCTATTAGGTTGAACGCTATCAAGATCATTCATATTCAATGTTGATGAAGTCATAACTTTGAACAGACAATAGATTCGCTGACAAATGACAGATTCGCTGGCTAGTTTCGCTAGAAGAACACAGCAGATTCGCTGGTTAATTCGCTGGTGGTAGATTCGCCCGACAGTCAAACAGTTTCGCTGACGAGCAAGCACAGATTCGCTGGCCTGATTTTGGCAGCAGTTTCGCTTGCACAGTCAGCTAGACAGGTGAACTTTCGTTCGATGATATGTTAGATTCGCTGGCCACAACACAACCCAAAAAGGACAAAAATTTGAATTTAGATTCGCTGGAAGAACTGACAGTTTCGCTGGAAGAACTAATAGTTTCGCTGGTAGCTCAACCACTCTGAAACAGTACGGAAACAGCTCGAAAACCCTCAAAACTTGACCATTTGCCTACAGGTTTGTTTTAAAAGCATTCTATGTCCAAATACCACAAACCATGAGCAAAATACAACTCCAAAACACAAGAAACAAGCTTCAAACAGAATCAAAGTGTTTTGACCCAAAAACTTCGAAAATCAACACAAAAATCACTTGAATCAAACAATCAAGAGCACTAAGGCTCTGATACCATATTGTTGGTCCATAATGATCGTGATTTCAGTGCTTTGTTGACTTGTTTAACACAAATATAACCAATACTTGAAGAATAAAGTGTAGAAAGTCCAAACAACCCAATATCAAGATCTAACACACAATCGAGGTTAATAAGCTACAATGATAAGTAGAATAAGCTCCTAGCACCTCAATAGAACGATTACACAACACAAATCAGTGAAGAATAGCTTGAGTAAAAGATGTGCAAAAGTTGTATAAATGTGAAGATAAGGTTACAATATATAGGTGTTAGGTTCGCTGATAGATTCGCTCTAGCGAATCTATCCAGCGAACCAACACAGGTTCGCTGGGCACATAGGTTCGCCCAGTCGATACCTAAACCAAAAGACATGATGGCCTGCGGGCGAATCTATAGATTCGCCCGTAGGTTCGCTAGAACTAATAACATAACAAGTCAAACAATTACATACAAAAGTAACACCGACAAGCCGGTGAGTCCAACCTATACATAGTGACTATCAATTCTCAAGGCTGTTCTAATGACTTCTTCAGACACAGTCAGCACCAACTCTCTAGTTATGTTTCCTCTAACAACAGCAACACCATTATCATCTCTGTCACACCCCCAAAATCCACTAACGGAGTTTTACCGTTAAATGTGTGACAAACCAGGATCTCAGTCATTAGTTACACCAAACGACACTATATGAATTTAAAACAAACGTGTCTCATTAAATGAGAAAATTTATTACAGAGTTAACGTTTAAAAGTTTGCGGAAGCGTAATCGAAATGTAATGTCAAAATATTAAATGTAAACTAAATGCGCAGAACACGCGCCCAACACGAGATACACAGTCTAAATAGTCATTAAACTCAAAACATGATTTTTAATGCAAGAAAGTGTTTAAATGAAAAGCCGTGACTCCATGCCATGTCCTAGGTGCGTGGTACCCCAATGACCTGTAAAAGTGAAAGGCTAACAAGTGTCAACACGACGGTTGGTGAGTTCACATAGTAAGTATAGAATCCAGTAAGTTCAGTTGCAAGCAGAAATATAAATTAAGTATGTCATTGTAGGTAGCTAGTCTACAGCACATGTCCTTAGAGGCGTAATGTATCTGACCGAAGCTGACGTATGTACACATTAAGTGCAGTTTGCCTGTTCGTACATCCCAGCAGGATGCACTGTAAGTATGTTAGGTCATTCAACACCCGTTCGACAGGTCCTTCTGTCGTGCTAGCGCGACTAGCCCGGGTGGGGTTTGTCAAACCCAGTAGTACTACTCAAAATTTCCCCGCTATTTCACAAATACTAACGGTCAACTAGGTATCCATGAGGTCTTTCATGAACAAAATAAAAGTTGCTCTAATCCAGACATGCGACATACAGAATTTGTAAATCCGTAAAAGTATTTGTCCGAGTTCAGCCCATGAAAGGGTATCATAGTAAAAGTCCGAGTTCAACCCATAAAAGGGTATCATAGTAAAAGTCCGAGTTCAACCCATAAAAGGGTATAACAATAAAAGTGCGGTTTAGTGAACTCACCTTAGGTTGCGCAGCAGTTCAGTTTCTAAAAGCACATAGTAATACAGCAACCTAAATAACAGTAGGTCTATTAATGTGTGTTCATGTAGGGTCATAGTACCCTATGCATCCAAATGGTCATAAAGTTTGTGCGGTTTTGGAATAGTTTGACTTTTTTACTACGTTTGACTTCTTGTCCAAGTTTGACTAAGTTTGACTTTTAGTTGACCCGAGTTGACCCACGACCCGTTGGTGATTTGTCAAGTGTAAATACGTTGCATTTGGTGTATTTGACCGTATTATATTCACATCCCACATCACACTTCACGTATTCAACAAATAGAAGTTCAACTTTCACAAAAGTTTCCTTTATAGGAAAGTCGGACTTTTAAAGCATGCATGCATAATTCAACATCCTAAGCATGTCAACTATTATACAAATACCATAGCACGTTACACAAGTCATCAACACTTACCATTACTTTGTAGTTCCTAATACACAACACATTTGCAAGCTTGGTCATTTCTAGACATAATATAATATTTACATGCTTTGTGCAATTAGCAAAATAGCAACTTTCATCATGACATCCTAGTTAGTAGCACACACCAGTTAGACTTCACAAAAGAAATTTCAAGAATCGTTCTACTAACCAACTAGCACCTACCAATGTCCTTTCATGACCAAGGCACGTTTACCAAGCACCACATAACTACAAACATTCATATGCAAGTCCAAATCATGTTTATACATTCGAAATTACTAAACATGCCTCCTAGTCAATTTTCATGACAAAAAGTTTCTACATTTAGCAAGTATTCCAACCCAAGTCGAATTCGTACGTTCAAATAACCAAAATTCGTCTAACATACCTTACAACCATGCTAGTAAGCCCATAACAATCATTAGATGTCCATAACATGCAATTTCACACGATCTCTAACACAAAAGTTACTATTTTTAGTAATCTATCATAACAATCATGAAATTTCACAAACAAGTAGCCAATCTTCATCCCATTCATCATCTAAATACATATTCAATCCTATTTTCACAATATCGATCATACAACATCAAGTTTCAATGATTCCATATCAAACCCTAATTCCATAAACACACTTTTTGCACCAATTTCATCATCTAGCTATCCAAATAACCAATAACACATAACTAATATCCCAATTCCACAACACAATCATCAATTGGCCATTTTGGATGAACTAGGGTTTCATGTCTTATAATTTTCGAAACATATATGAAGTTTTTAGGAATGAAACTTACTTGTAATGTGTTTATAACTTAAATTAGCAAGCAACAACACCACCAAAGATCCAACACAACCGAACATCATCACTTGACGAACAAGCAGCCGAAATATTCAACTGGCCATAACTTTTTCATCGCTACGAGTTAGAAGACGTATTTACCATCATTGGAACCGTCTCGTCGAGACGAAGATTTTGATATATAATAGGCCTCGTGACGACGTCGGAGCTGGCCGGAATCTTGCCGGAAAGGTGACGGCTGTTAGGAGGGATTTTTAGGGTTGGGTTTAGGTTTAGGTTAAGTTGTTTTGTTAATTCTTGTTAAAGTTAAATTGGGTTGGGCCTTGGGCCATCCATGGGTCACATGGGTGATTCACGGGCCCCGTTTCGCTTCGGTTTTGCAAACACAATGAAAATATTTCTCAAATATTCATTTTTGTTTCATAATGGTTACCGAAATCCGTAAATGATTAAAACCGGTAAAATACGCGGTTACACGAAAATTCAACAATTAAACACACATAACAGTTAAAATGTATTATTATTGTATTCGTATTCATTTAAGATCACCAACGCCCGGGTATTAACTCGTGTGGTCGTTTCGTGTGAATATGTATATAACAGTTTGCACATTTAATTCATCACATTAAATGAAAAGTATAATTGCGTTAACGTGACTAATAGAGTTTAACTAACGAAGTTAACCTGAATTTGTCGGGTGTCACATCATCCCCTTGTTGAAGGAATTTTCGTCCCGAAAATTGGATACGGTCGTTAAAATAGGTTTCGAGTTGTCACACAATGTTCCCAAAAACCTTTCAGTCACATAACATATAAGTTCACTAAATTTATATTTGTTTAGTTTTTCGGATTTTTCGGAATTATTATTTTATTAACTCGCCAACATCCGTGTGTTAACTCACGTGATCTGGTAATTTTTTGGATTGTCGTTACATGTAACTGTTTGTGTAATATGTAGCACGTTTAACTCAACTAATTTAAAGGTGGAGTATAATTTCATTAATTGAAGTAACGAGATTTTGTTAACGGGGTTAATCTGAAATTCTCAGGTGTTACATCATCCCCTTGTTGAAAGAATTTTCATCCCGAAAATTTAACCAGTAGTATTAGTATTTGAAGTTGTCATTTGAAATAATTACAGATGCTTGTACATTATTTGATTTTTCACACTACTACGTAACTCTGGGCTATGTTTCCAAGTTCTAGCCACTTCGACTATAGTGATCTTACAGTGTTTGAGTATTTTGAATTCTTTGCCTCTTATTTCAACTGATTTTCCGTGAAACGTTGTTGTTCATCGATTGGGACGGCGACTGTTCCATTCAAATAATGTATAGGTTGAAGACATCAGAAACATTATGTACCATGTTTATCTTTTAAAATTGACCCAGTCAATGATCTAGAAGGCCAATACCCTAGGGTTTCAAATGGTCTAATGTATCATGATTTTGATGGGATTCCAAAGTTTTTGGATGGGATTTACAAATAACGATTTCTATATTGTATATTTCGGGGATTCATATTAATGAGTTCCACGTTGTTATTAGCTACCCGAGGAAGAAGTATTAACTTAAGAGTTCATTTATTGGTATAGATTGTTGGACTCAGACAACTTGTGCACAAGTTACACCATGTGTAGGTACTTGCCTTCATTAAAGAAGCGTTGTCAAAACGCGGTCCCAAGGATGTCATGGACCTTCTAAAAATAGATGAGGAATGAATTTTGATACTATCTACATGTTCGGACGCACGTGAATTAAGCAAGAACGATCAAGGAATTTAATAAGTATTCATGATTCATTGTGGTCGATAGAAAAGTGGTTGGATGATGATGTAGGGTAAAATGTTATTAATGTTTGCTTACTGAAGTAGTATAAAAATGAAAGTGTCTATGTTACATGAAGTGTTCCTAATCCTTTGGACTACAATCGATTTCCTCTTTGATGGGATCCGAGTGTTACGGTTAGAAGTGTGCCCGGGGGCATATGATATGCCAAACATTTTCTCACTGAGAAGGTTTTCAAGAATGTTATCTTAGACTTCGCCATACATTTGTTTCCATAGTTGTTACAATTACAATACCTCAATATCTCGTTCCACTTCATGCGTATGATCACAGTTTCATGCCGGTCATCTCATTACCAAGTTCTTAATTTGTTGTTTAGTGTTTCAACCTAGATAGTTTTATGGTTGTGTTACTGTATTATCAAGCTCTTGCTGTTGCGTGATTTCCGTTGTATCTTTAGATTTTAATTCCTACTACACTAGCCGAAAACAAGTGTTCTAAAGGCCACATGTTTTAATTGAACTCCAGGGTATTGTTTACAAGGGTGTGAGGGAGTATACGATAAACAAACCATTTTCTCATAGAGGCAGGTTCCATGAGATTCGTAAGCCGACATTAGATGGGGATTAGATTCGGATATTCTTTATGGAGATATAGTTTTAGTCCAGTTCATTATTTGTGGTTTTAGCTCCCTAACATACTAGGTAAGGGTTCCAGTATCAAATAGTAATATTCTAGCTGTGATTTTTATAACGGAATTCATCATACGGTAGAGTTTAGATTCACCATTTGAGGATATAGAAGACGATGAGGTATAACAGTCCGATTTGAAGTCTAGGGTTCCAAGTTCATTAACGGATTAGAAAGGATCTCATGTTATATCATTACATGTGTCGGGTGGCTTCAGTATCATCATATCTTATATGGTTTCCTCTACTATGACCTTCACAAGTTAAAATAGCTAGGTTAAAGTTTCTTACATGGCGGCTAAACACTTTTTATTAAGGAAGCTAATTAAGTTTAATATGGAAATTGCTGGATAATAGAGCTTCTATGAAGGGACGTCAGGCGTCCAAAGTGCCAAAGGATAATCAGAGTATCAATATTATGTTTCTTAGCCATTACAAAGGTGTACCGGGAATGGAACAAATTAGAAAGCGGTTACCCTGGACCGTAATGAGTAAATCTCCCTCAGAACATCAACTGGTAGTGTTGGTTTATTGTTTATGGTGGTAATCATCACCAGAATTCTTAGAGTCGTGAAATGTATTCCAAATCAGAATTTATATGCGTGTGTCAGTTATGAAATGTTTGGTTTTTGTTGTTATTGTGAATAAAGGATATATGAAAGTTATAATTTATCTGAGGACATAGTAGGTTACCCTATAAGTGATAGATCAAATAGCTTTATAAGAAATTTCGTGTTTATCTATGAAAGTTCCCCAGGTTAATTATCGGCTTGGTTTCAGGTCCACATCCAACGTACCGTTAGTGTTTATATATAGGGTGTACCGCAGCTAACCCACCACACCACCAGCACCTTGAAGGCGTACTTGTCACCCACTAACATTCATGTCTTCTTTACTAAGTCATTCAAAGGGTTGAGGAAAATGAATATATATTAAAGGAAATGGTAACATTGTAATATACATACTGTAGCATCGGTTATCTATTGGAATTTTATGTGATTCTAATGTGAATAATCACAAATCGAGACTTTTACAATGCTTAACTTGGTTTAGTTACGTGAATAATCGAGTAGAGGAGTTTGAATATATATTAAGATAGATAAAATGTAGATAAGGTTTTAAAAGTAGATGTTCTTAAGAAAAAAAAAATAATTAGTCCCAAAACGTGTTTTACAACAGTGGAGATGTAGATTGGGTGTGAGAATTAACATTTACGAGAGTGTTGGATTAAGATGAGCCATCCAACTAGATCGAAACGTATACATACCACACGTGTGGTTCGTTGGTGCATCGTTAATAGTAGGAACATCATGAGCCATAATTATTTTTGGGTAACATGTTATCAGAAACAACTTGAAGTTCTGTTTATCTTGAAGAATTGTGAAAAGAAATTGAGAATAAGTTATGATTAGGTGACGTACTTCTAGGATGAGTCTGGTATGATATGAGGTATTTACATGGATGTTTAAGTGATATAGACTTATTCACAAGAGTGATTTTGAATGTGCAATATTACACGGTTGGTTTATCGTATCAACAAGAGTTTCGCTATTATATATATATATTATATATATATATATATATATATATATATATATATATATTTATAAGTTTTTAGCTTTATTAAACTCCTCCATGGAGCCCTAAAAATTATAGGGATTGTTTAACATTCATTTGCAGAACCAATGATGTTAAGATGTTACCGATTTGTTGGCAAGAGGTCATAGTACGTCGACCATAAATTAAAGCATCTCATTATGTATCACAAGGTTGTGACTTCCGTAGGATAAATGTTTCAACAGGTGGATTCAGATTGGTTATATGTGAAATGAGTCGTATCATTAGGGGACAAATATAGTAGTAGCCAAACATTATCAGGTTTTCAGCAGAGATCTTTGTTCTTATTTGTCTGTCACCAAGGAAAGATTTCAATTATCTTTAATTTAGGTATATAAGGTAAAACGTATGTAGTTTAAAGATAAACTTATCATAAGCCATCAAAGGTTGTATTGTAATTGTATATCATCCGTATATGGATTTTATGGGTTCAGTCAAGCATAGTCTTGATATCGGTGCGTTATTTAGAGATGGAAGTTTGTTTCAGATGAATTTGTATTGATTGATTCATCACCTTTGTGTTTCTTTTTGGGTATCACCCATATGAAAGATTTTGCCAGGATCATCATGTACCTGTAAATTCACCATTACGTTGCGCACCCGTAATCGTCAATTTACCTTACACAATCACCCAAGTTCGTCTCCCACCGGGTACATTAATCTTACGTTTGGTTATGTTCTTGGATTTACATCCATCCGTATGATAATGCTATCCCATGTCAGATATTGAATGTGTATAAGTGTATGAGAATCCTATAAGTAGGAGACGACTATACTAGATGTATAGGACACTAACAGACTATCAGTGTGATGTACCAATGGGTCGCATGTACCAGGTATGATGTAAGTTCATACTAAGTGTAAGACTACTGGTCTAAGCACAACCTGAGTGTACAATATGTATAAGCAGTGGTAATATCAAATCAAGTAGATAGCACGTTGTGGATCACATAATAAGTGACATGTTACAACTAATAATGTCTCATATTAAGTAACATGCTGTAGCACACGAACGTGTCGTATAATAAGTAATTTGTAATAGCATGTAGGAGGTCACATAAGTAATAAGTCACGACCTCACTAGGAATGAGTTTCTGGACAAAAATCCATTACTGTTGTTCATGTACCTCTATACCTTAGGCATCGGTCTCTGCCGGTTGGTTGCCATAATGAGGTAGGTAATTCAAAACTGAATTGTCTAGGCTTCATACGAAACCAGTTTGTTGCCATAGTCATGTAAGTTTCAAGTTATAATGAAATGTAATCGTTTCTTAACTAAGGCCCCAAAAAGAAATTTGGCCTAAAAAGCGGGATACTTTTGAACAAGGTCATTGTCAAATATTTCTCATGCAGACTTCAGTGAACAATTCAGAACTAGCAGATACATACCTAGTTTAAGCTTCACTAGCAGAGCAAGTCACTAAAAAAAAACTTTTGCTCTAAAGTGTTACATAATACAAACTAGTCACTTCATGTAATGCTAGTGTAGGAGTGTGTATGTGTATATCACATGTATGTGGGTCATAAATAAATTTTCACAAGTCCAACTAATGTCATTTCTGAAATCACGCGTGTACAAGTCACTAACCAATACTAAGTTCATAAATAATTCACTCGGTGCAACTAATGTAGTGTACAGTTATAGTCTAGAATGCAATGCAATGCAAACCTAGTTCGCTATAACCAATGGCTCTGATACCAATCTGTCACACCCCCAAAATCCACTAACGGAGTTTTACCGTTAAATGTGTGACAAACCAGGATCTCAGTCATTAGTTACACCAAACGACACTATATGAATTTAAAACAAACGTGTCTCATTAAATGAGAAAATTTATTACAGAGTTAACGTTTAAAAGTTTGCGGAAGCGTAATCGAAATGTAATGTCAAAATATTAAATGTAAACTAAATGCGCAGAACACGCGCCCAACACGAGATACACAGTCTAAATAGTCATTAAACTCAAAACATGATTTTTAATGCAAGAAAGTGTTTAAATGAAAAGCCGTGACTCCATGCAGTGTCCTAGGTGCGTGGTACCCCAATGACCTGTAAAAGTGAAAGGCTAACAAGTGTCAACACGACGGTTGGTGAGTTCACATAGTAAGTATAGAATCCAGTAAGTTCAGTTGCAAGCAGAAATATAAATTAAGTATGTCATTGTAGGTAGCTAGTCTACAGCACATGTCCTTAGAGGCGTAATGTATCTGACCGAAGCTGACGTATGTACACATTAAGTGCAGTTTGCCTGTTCGTACATCCCAGCAGGATGCACTGTAAGTATGTTAGGTCATTCAACACCCGTTCGACAGGTCCTTCTGTCGTGCTAGCGCGACTAGCCCGGGTGGGGTTTGTCAAACCCAGTAGTACTACTCAAAATTTCCCCGCTATTTCACAAATACTAACGGTCAACTAGGTATCCATGAGGTCTTTCATGAACAAAATAAAAGTTGCTCTAATCCAGACATGCGACATACAGAATTTGTAAATCCGTAAAAGTATTTGTCCGAGTTCAGCCCATGAAAGGGTATCATAGTAAAAGTCCGAGTTCAACCCATAAAAGGGTATCATAGTAAAAGTCCGAGTTCAACCCATAAAAGGGTATAACAATAAAAGTGCGGTTTAGTGAACTCACCTTAGGTTGCGCAGCAGTTCAGTTTCTAAAAGCACATAGTAATACAGCAACCTAAATAACAGTAGGTCTATTAATGTGTGTTCATGTAGGGTCATAGTACCCTATGCATCCAAATGGTCATAAAGTTTGTGCGGTTTTGGAATAGTTTGACTTTTTTACTACGTTTGACTTCTTGTCCAAGTTTGACTAAGTTTGACTTTTAGTTGACCCGAGTTGACCCACGACCCGTTGGTGATTTGTCAAGTGTAAATACGTTGCATTTGGTGTATTTGACCGTATTATATTCACATCCCACATCACACTTCACGTATTCAACAAATAGAAGTTCAACTTTCACAAAAGTTTCCTTTATAGGAAAGTCGGACTTTTAAAGCATGCATGCATAATTCAACATCCTAAGCATGTCAACTATTATACAAATACCATAGCACGTTACACAAGTCATCAACACTTACCATTACTTTGTAGTTCCTAATACACAACACATTTGCAAGCTTGGTCATTTCTAGACATAATATAATATTTACATGCTTTGTGCAATTAGCAAAATAGCAACTTTCATCATGACATCCTAGTTAGTAGCACACACCAGTTAGACTTCACAAAAGAAATTTCAAGAATCGTTCTACTAACCAACTAGCACCTACCAATGTCCTTTCATGACCAAGGCACGTTTACCAAGCACCACATAACTACAAACATTCATATGCAAGTCCAAATCATGTTTATACATTCGAAATTACTAAACATGCCTCCTAGTCAATTTTCATGACAAAAAGTTTCTACATTTAGCAAGTATTCCAACCCAAGTCGAATTCGTACGTTCAAATAACCAAAATTCGTCTAACATACCTTACAACCATGCTAGTAAGCCCATAACAATCATTAGATGTCCATAACATGCAATTTCACACGATCTCTAACACAAAAGTTACTATTTTTAGTAATCTATCATAACAATCATGAAATTTCACAAACAAGTAGCCAATCTTCATCCCATTCATCATCTAAATACATATTCAATCCTATTTTCACAATATCGATCATACAACATCAAGTTTCAATGATTCCATATCAAACCCTAATTCCATAAACACACTTTTTGCACCAATTTCATCATCTAGCTATCCAAATAACCAATAACACATAACTAATATCCCAATTCCACAACACAATCATCAATTGGCCATTTTGGATGAACTAGGGTTTCATGTCTTATAATTTTCGAAACATATATGAAGTTTTTAGGAATGAAACTTACTTGTAATGTGTTTATAACTTAAATTAGCAAGCAACAACACCACCAAAGATCCAACACAACCGAACATCATCACTTGACGAACAAGCAGCCGAAATATTCAACTGGCCATAACTTTTTCATCGCTACGAGTTAGAAGACGTATTTACTATCATTGGAACCGTCTCATCGAGACGAAGATTTTGATATATAATAGGCCTCGTGACGACGTCGGAGCTGGCCGGAATCTTGCCGGAAAGGTGACGGCTGTTAGGAGGGATTTTTAGGGTTGGGTTTAGGTTTAGGTTAAGTTGTTTTGTTAATTCTTGTTAAAGTTAAATTGGGTTGGGCCTTGGGCCATCCATGGGTCACATGGGTGATTCACGGGCCCCGTTTCGCTTCGGTTTTGCAAACACAATGAAAATATTTCTCAAATATTCATTTTTGTTTCATAATGGTTACCGAAATCCGTAAATGATTAAAACCGGTAAAATACGCGGTTACACGAAAATTCAACAATTAAACACACATAACAGTTAAAATGTATTATTATTGTATTCGTATTCATTTAAGATCACCAACGCCCGGGTATTAACTCGTGTGGTCGTTTCGTGTGAATATGTATATAACAGTTTGCACATTTAATTCATCACATTAAATGAAAAGTATAATTGCGTTAACGTGACTAATAGAGTTTAACTAACGAAGTTAACCTGAATTTGTCGGGTGTCACAATCTCTAATAACCTCAGCTGTCCTCCAAAAACTCTTTATCAACCTTGCATATATGACCGGTTTGGCACACATAGCATACACATACTTGGTCCTCTTAATGAATCTCATCATGTCTCTGTAACCTTCAGTTTCAGGGATAGATTCATCTAGACATGCCACCAGATTGTGCTTTGGTTCAAACTTTAGATTCTCCATCTGTTAAAACAAAAACAAACACAAACAAGACAAATATGTTAGATTCTTCATTAAACCATATCAAATTTTCATAAGTGTTTGAACAAAAGTTAAGAAGAAAAACATTCACATAATCATTTTAACCCTAAATTGATCTAACAAACTGATTTTCATCATTTTGATCAAAACAACTTTGAATTTTAATGATTATACAACATTTATCAATTTTAACAGTTTAACACTTAAGCATAAATTTGATATTTATAAGATGAAGTTGTTTCACATGATTTAGTTCAGTTTTAACAGGGATTTGTCATGATTAACACATCTTTCATTATTTTGAAGTTAACATTTAAGACCATCAAACAGGTCATCAATGGCGGTTTTAACAGTTATGACAATTTTGATTGATTCAGTTGGTTTTAAGGTGTATTGGTGCAAATGAGTGATTGATTGTTAATGATCGACAGGTTTTACACTTAAAACAACATTCGATTTTGGTTTTAACACACACAATCAAAGTGTCGATTCAATGATCAAAAACACTGTTCATCATCGTTTTTCATTTTATCGGTCGATTTGCAGGTTTATCAAGATCAAAACACATAATCAATACCTTATTCAATCGATCAGACTTGTTATAGAACAAACGATTGAATATGATAATCAAAGGATTTGAGTACAGAGTGTTTGCTTGAATGTGTGAGTGAAAAATGATAAGTGTTTGTGAAGAGGCGGGTTTTTATATCGTTAAAAATTAGGTCAAACTTTGAAGTGCCGGGTCAACAAATTGGGACGGGCAAGCACAAAAGCCCAATAAGCCTTGACGGGTCAAGCACTGTTGAGACGGGTCATACACTGTTGTGACGGGTCAAGTACTTGAAACAAGTCACAAAGTGTGACGGGTCAACACAAAACATGTAAAAACACTTGACGGGTCAAACACTGTAGAGACGGGTAAGTCACTTTAGTGACGGGTAAAGGTTAGGAACAACTACACCTGATTGGTTTTATTCATCACCCGGCAGTATAGTAGTCTTCAAAACATCACCCGGCAACCTTTCTTCATCACCCGGCAACACAGTTGCTTTTCTTTCATCCGCCTTGCTTTCTTCATCACACGACATGCATTCTTCTTCACACGGCAACATTCTTCTTCACACGGCAACATTATTCTTCACACGACAACATTATTCTTCACACGGCAACATAGTTGTCTTCCATATCACCCGGCATGCTTTTCTTCATTACCCGGCAACACAGTTATTCATTTACACGGCAAGATAAAAACTCTTTTACCCGGCTGTATAGTGAACACTTGTCACCCGGCAGATATCTATGATCTTCACCCGGCTGTATTTGACATGTTCATTGCCCGGCTATACAGTAGTCATAATATCTTCACCTTTTTCTCAATCACCCGGCTTGTATCAAACTCACAACTTTACCCGGCTGAACAGTGTGTTCATTACCCGGCAAAATAGTGTTATGATATTCTTTGCCCGGCTACAACACTTTGAGCAATTTTCTTCACTTTTTCTCGTCTGTTGACTTTTTCAACTGCATTTATTGCACCTGCAAACATTCTCGACACATTAATTAGACAAGATATCCTTAAAGGAATTTGTCACATTAATTATCAACAACATTAAACAAGTCAAATAAAATTAATTTCAATTAAATTCATTTTTCTTTTTCTTTTTCAAAAATGTTTTTGCACAACCAATTTTTCTATATCCCGAAGCAATTTTTTAAAATCACATTGCAAGACCTTGGGTTTGTTTTTAACACATCCAATACCTTTGCTTTTCATACCACATAATCTTGTTCATTCAAAATACACTTATTCAAAATATTTTTGGATTTTTGCAAACATTTTTCTTCTTCAATTTATTCTCCCCCTAAACTTGAAATTTCTTGAAATTTTTAAGTTTAACAAGGATGTCGATGTGTCAATAAAGATTCCATATGCCTGCACACACAAAGCACACACATTAAAATAAAGAATATGCAATGCAATGAATCAAAATATCGCAGTGAGATCATACCACACATTATCTGAACATGTTTTGCAAATTTTGAATAGACATTTGACTTATGTTTGATTGAGTGATGATATGAAAACATACCAATTAGCTCGAGTTGACACACTTACTTTTTCAGTATCATGATGATGTTTAAGGTTCGATTAGAATGACTTATGCGACCCACATGTATACATATGTCAACATATTTCCTTATCAATCACTACCTGAATGCATATTGCACAAAAACCTGGTCACTTACAGTAAAAAACAGTGTGGAATCTGGGTTCTATTCGGATTTGGTCCACTTTGGGACTTCTTTTTAATTCCATTTTGGAATTTTTCTTTCATATCGTTCCCCTTGGGAATCTTCTGAATTCTTTTTTGGAATTTTTGTTTGGTGATGGTCCACATTTGGGACTCTATTTGTTCCAACTTTGGGAATCTTTTGCTGCACCTTGAAGCTCAAAAGAGACTTCGTGTGAGACTTCAGGTCTGTGGGTACCACAACAAAGAAGCTCACGATGCGGTTCATCACACTGAATAGACTACATCGTTACCCGATCATGCACAACTATCATCACAAGCAATGTATCAAAAGATATATATCTAGACATGTATAACAATGGAACTTAACACAAAGATCATTAAGTTTATGTTTGTCAACAATCAACTTACTTGTTCAGTCTAATTGCCTGAGCTGTCTAGCACATCAATTAACATTCATCAGTCTTTATTAAAAATGATGTAACAAATAATGTCTAGTGTAACTATCATTTCTCACTTTGTGCAATATAGATTCTTATAACATGATATTTTCTTTTCTTTTTGCTTTTATATTTTGTTTTTGCTTTTCTTTTTCTTTTTCATGCACACACACAATGCAAAACATAAAATAAAAAGACAAAGGAATCAATATATGACATCAACTTATTCTATTTTTGGCTTTTATATTTTCTGATTTTTGTTTTGTTTTCTAAAAGTAGAATCAATCATGATTGATTAATCCTATGGATTGAATTAAGAATTCAAACCGTCCTGACAAAAATGATTTTGTGAAAAGATCTGCCAGTTGTTTGTCGGTATGAACTTTAATCAAAATTATTAAACCTTTTTCAGAGTTGTCTCTTAAAAAGTGATATCGAATTTCGATATGTTTGGTTTTTGAGTGTTGAACAGGATTAGCAGTAATAAACATAGCAGCAGTATTGTCTATGTAAATAGGAGTTTTGAGAAAGTTAAACCCGCAGTCAAGCAATTGGTTTTGTAACCACAAAACTTAAGAACATCCTGCAGATGCAGCGATATACTCTGCTTCAGTTGTGGAAACAGAAACGTTGGTCTGCTTCTTGCATTGCCAAGAGACAAGTCTAGGACCCAGAAATTGACATCCACCAGTAGTCGATTTCCTGTCAAGAGCACACCCACCAAAGTCACTATCAGAATAACTATATAATTCAAAATTGCCTTCATAAGGATACCATAACCCAAGATTCGGTTTCCCTTTAAGGTATCTGAAAATACGTTTAACAGCAACCAGGTGCGACTCTTTTGGATCAGACTGATATCTTGCGCACACACATACATCATACATGATGTCTGGTCTTGATGTAGTAAGATACATCAGTGAACCGATCATTGATCTGTATAGTGTTTGATCCACGGATTTGCCTTTTTGATCCGGTTGTATCTTGCAGTTCACATCAGATGGAGTTCGAATAGTCTGACAATCTTGCATCTTGAACTTCTTCAACAACTTCTCAACAAATTTTGATTGATTGATGAAAATTCCGTCAACTGATTGTTTCACTTGTAATCCAAGAAAGAAGTTAATCTCCCCCATAGAACTCATCTGGAATCTGCACTTCATGATTTCCTCAAATTCTTTGCACATTGACGCACTGGTTGATCCGAAGATAATATCGTCCACATAAACTTGAACACATAAGAGTTCTTCATTCTCCCTCTTCATAAACAAAGTTGGATCAATCTGTCCTCTTGTGAATCCATGTTCTAGTAAATGCTTAGATAATGTCTCATACCAGATTCTTGGAGCTTGATGTAGACCATATAGAGCTTTACTCAACTTGTATACACGATGAGGATAGTCAGGATCTTCAAAACCCGGAGGTTGTCTGACATAAACATCATCTGTAATTGGTCCATACAGAAAAGCGCCTTTAACGTCCATTTGGAATACTTTAAACTTCATGAAGGACGCATATGCAATAAAAACGCGTATGGCTTCAAGTCTTGCGACCGGAGCGAACACTTCTTCATAATCAATGCCTTCTTCCTGAGTATATCCCTGTGCAATGAGTCTTGCTTTGTTTCTCACAACAATACCACGTTCGTCTGGGATGTTTTTGTACAACCATCTTGTACCAATCGCATTCTCTCCTTCAGGTAAGTCCACTAATTTCCAAACCTCTTGTTTGCGAAATTGAAGTAACTCCTCTTGCATGGCTTCAATCCAACTATTATCTTGCAACGCTTCTGAAATGTTCTTTGGCACCACTTGAGAAAGAAAACATGAATAAAGACAAACATTTGCTTGCTCAGTTTGACTTCTTGTAGTTCTCTGATTCAACGGCCCGATAATCTGAGAGACAGGGTGTTTCTTGTGAATTCGATGAATTGGTATGTCATCTCCTTGCACTTGACTCTCCAGATTAGATTGATTCAGATTCGGTAGATCTTGTAGAATAGTAGACACATGCGGAGTGAAATTCGGGACTTGATCCGGTGAATTAATGAAGTACTCAAATGATTCTGGAATAACTTCAGTATTCGGATCTGATGATGGTTGATTTTGAACGGATCCACCATCATTAGGAGAACTTTGCGAATTCACATCATCTTCAAGATTGTTTGATTCTTGATCGTTTTGAGAACCAGAAGGACCCGGAGCTTGACTGGATTTGACATGACTGGATTTAAAGGAACAAGAGGAGTATAAAGGACGAGAGTTGCTGAAAGTAAAAGATGAACCAGAAGATTGATAGAAAAAGAGATGATGCTGATCAAAGAAGAAAAAGAATGAAGATTTTGCTGAAGATCCAAAGTTAAATCTTAGGGGGAGTACTGTTAGGGTTATTTCCTGTTAAGATTTACTTTGTATTTTGTTTATTGTTTACATGTTTGTAAATAGTTTAGGGTTTATTGTGTATTTTCCTTAAACTTGTAATTGTTGTTATAAGCATGTAGTGTGTGTGTTAGGAGAGACAGGCTAGATCACTTTTACACTATTAGAGAGAGAATTAACTGTGTGTGATTTTGTTTCTCCTGCACCTTGTACTACGAATTGCTTTGATCATCAATATACAGAGAATTTATGAGTATGAATTGTGTTTGTGATTGAACTGTTTGTGTGTGCGTGTTATTCTGATCATTTGAGTGATATTAACGATCCAATTGAACCTATCAATTGGTATCAGAGCTTTCGGTATCGTGTTCTTCGCTGTTCTTAAGCAAAACACATCAATATTGCTCAAAATATCATGATCTGAATGAATTGTTGGTGTTTTTAGTTGTGATTTATCATCACAATCACTCTTATACACAACGATTGTGCAGATTCTATCAGATCATCATCAGATCTGAAGAATTATGAAGAATAGAAAAAGTTACTGTTCGATCAAATTTTTGCTCAATTTCATCAGATTTGATCATGTTTTGGATTGATTGATAAAAGGGATTGATAATCGGACTATTTCACAGCTTGTGTGTGAATTTTGGACAATTTGGACAAGTTTTGACAAAACCCAGAAAAATCTCACGAAGAAGATGATGAACAGTATGATGTTGGTTGAAGATTAACTTGCCGGGTGATTATTTTGACTTAGACAATTTCCTTGGACTTAGATTTGAGAAGAAATTAGGTCCTGTATTGCCGTGTAAGGGAATTTGTGCTAGACGGGTGAAGAATTTGACTTAAAAAGGTGTTACTGTTCAGTCGGGTGATACACTGTTGTGCCGGGTAAAACACTGTTACGCCGGGTGATATACAAAATACAGCCGGGTAATCATCAATTGTGTTGCCGGGTAAACAACTTGCCGTGTGATCGAGTACTGTTCAGCCGTGGAAGCTTTTTATCGTGTCAAGATTCTGCCGGGTCAAAGACTTATTGCCGTGTGAAGTTTATTCTTGCTGCCGGGTAACTGTTCATCCGGGTGAAGAACAAAATTATTAACAACTGTTGAGCCGGGTAACTGTTCAGCCGTGTAAAGACTTTTCCTGCCGGGTGAAGAACAAAGACACTGTTTAGCCGGGTGAAGAAGGATTTTCACTGTTTTGCCGTGTGACTCATTTTAGTTGTTTTTATTACTTGTTTCTTATCTTGTCTTTAATTACTTGTCTTTATTTTAGTATTTTTAATCACTTCTTTTCAAAAATTAACAAAAACCAAAAATATTTTTAAAAAAAAAAAAAAATTGTTAAAATGGCTCCTAATGATGATTCTGATAACCGTGTTCCTAGACTTTTGAATCGTGCAGATTTCAAGAACTGGACCATCAGGTTGAAACATCACTTGTGTTCTATTGATAATGACTTATGGAAGTCCATTGAGAAAGGTCCTCACATTCCAACTCAGACAGCACCAGATAGTGCAAGTACCTATACTAAAGATTCTACTACACCTTATCCGGAGGATAATTTGTCAGCAGAAGATCTAAGGAAGGTAAAGAATGATAGCAAGGCCTACTCTTTAATGTGCAAGGGGTTGCCTCTTCAAGTTCTGTCTAGATTGGATGCATATCAGACTGGTTATACATGTTTCAAAGCTTTGAAGTCGATATGTGAAGGAGGAGAACAATTAAGGAGTTTGAAGAAGTCAAAACTAAAAAGACAATTGGAGTTGTTTGAACATATTAATGGAGAGACAGTACACCAGATGATGAACAGGTTTGTTCACTTAACTACTGAGATGTCAAACCTCGGAGTGAAGACTGAACTTCAAGACTTGAATGATCGATTGCTGAATGCTTTACCATCATCATGGAAGCAAACTGTTACTCTGTTGAAACATACTGAGAAATTTCCAATGGATCTTGATTTGCTTATTGGAAAGATAGAAGAAGTTGAGATTGATGAAGGATCTAGAAATACTGATAGATCAAGCTCACAAACTCAGTATAAGTATGTGGTAAATCATGCAAATACTGTGGAGAATGCTTTTCTTGCACAAGATGCAACGAAGTTTGAAGATGAGGGTGACTTATTTGTTGGTGCAAGTTTCTTTACTGATTCAGCATATTTTCCTAATTCACCAACTTATTCTCAACCTCAATCTCCACCAAGAGCTCAAGTTCAAACTCAGACTCAGAAGAATCAGTCAGACAGTCAAAGTTCAAATGTTCAAGCCAAAGTGAAAGACGTTATGAATATTCTGTTGCAAGATGACGAAACTAAAACTGCCTTTACTGCTTTTATGGCAAGTTTCCAAGCATACCAAGGTAGTCATTTAAGTCAAATGGACGTGGTCCTTCAAGACTTATTTGAAATGGATCCAGTTGATGTTGAAGAAATGGATCTTAATTGGCAAATGGTTATGGTTGCATATCGAACTCAAAAGCATGCATATGTGAACCGAAACTACAAACCTCATGCTAACAAGACAGTTGGATTTGACAAATCTAAGGCCAGGTGCTTTAACTGTAACCAGTATGGTCACTTCTCAAGAGAATGCAAAGCTCCAAAGAATTTCAATGACCAAGCTAGTTCAAGCAATCAAGGTCAAGGTCAAAGTTCTCAACAGTCTTCGAGTTATCAACAAAGAAATCAGCGTTTCTTTCAAAAGCCGTACCAAAGTCTTCCTATGCCTGAGTTGAAGGATGAAGGAAAGAAGCCAGAAGATCAGACTAAAGCATTGGTTGTAAGTGTACAAGACGGATATGACTGGAGTGCATATGTAGAACAGTTTACATCTGATCTTACATCAAATCTGGCTTTGGTATGTGAAATTGAAGAAGACTGGTCTGAAGAAGGGGATGGAAAGATGGTTGATGATGTGAGTGAAGATTCTGAAGATTATGACTGGAGTGCAAAGTCTGATCCTACTGAAGAAACCGAAGCTGAAATTGCTTTAATGGCTACATCCAGTGAGTCTTCATCTTCTACTGAACAACCAAAGGTTAGTAATGACTTACCCCCTAACTATATTCCATTGCCCCTAGATGTGAAGGAAAGGTTATGTTCCGATCAGTGCATTCAACAGGTAGAACATTATCGAACTCATTCATTTAAAATCGGTGATAAATTAAGTCAACATGAAAAACTTCATGAAAAACTTAAAATTGATCATAAAATTTCTGATGAGAAGATTTTGTCACTAACTGAATCATGGAACAAAACCTTAAAAGAATTGGAAATTGTTACAAAACAACTTGAAGAAATGACAAAGAACTTTGAACAAGAAAAAGTTGCACATGCAGTCACACAAGTTGAATTAAAGAAAGTTAAAAGTTGTAAAACAATGGTTGAACAACTCATTAATGAAAGAGGTAACAAAAACAAAACCGGGTTGGGTTTTACTCATGAACCGATGCCAAATTCAATCACTCAAACCTTACCGGAAAACTTTAATGAATTTGATCATTCACCTGAAAATGAACGTAAATTCAAAGAAATTCAAAGAAGTAAATCCGAGTCGGAAGGATCTGAGGTGTTGATCGAAAGTTTGAGAGAAGAAGATGGAATGACAACTGAAGCAGATGATGAAGCAAGCAACAAATCTGAGAACAAGCCGGAGCCTGTTCTGATTCAACTCATTGAATATCCAAAGCTTAATCCCGAACCAAAACAAACGGTGAAGGAAGAAGGTGAATTTTCAGGATACAATGATCCTGAGTACATCAAGTGGAAGAGAGAACAAAAGGCGCAAGTTGCTGATCAGTTGATCAAGAAGCAAGAAGTGAAAAAGACTGAAGTTTCGAATGCAAAGAAGCAGAAATCGAAAATCATGAACAATCAATCTGAAACAAAACAGTCAAAAGGCAAAAGTGTCTTAAAATCAAATGATAACACAAAAGTTTCAAGTGTTAAAACTGACAAAGTTAAATCTGTCAAGAAAGTGTCAAAAGGTAAGACAATCAAGTTTGTGTCTGCAGGTACTTTCGACATGAACGGTTCTTATGGTAACCAAATCAATGCTCAAATCAAATCTAACTCTGGTCTGAAAACAGGTTCAGGTCCTAAGACTTCCGCTGTCAATGATAAGAGAATTGAAAACAAAAAGGTGACCAAACAGAACAGTTTAAAATCGAACCAAAGTCCCATGCAAGCAAAATCGCAAACAATGTCTCCACAGAAAATGTTAATCTAAAACCGAACAACTATGATAATGAATCACGTTTTGGTTCAACTTCAAAAGTTAATAATCGGCTCTTTAGGATTAGCAAGAAACATTGTGAAATTTGTGATAGATATAATCATGCAACTGCTGAATGTTTCTTTAACAGGTACTGCAGTTTCTGTAACAAAAGAAATCATTCTTCAGAAGAATGTTATTTTAACAAATTTTGCGAAATTTGTGAGAGAAGAAACCATGACACAAAGGATTGTTTCTTTCGATCAAACTCAACTAGAGAAATGACTCCATTTTCAAACTTTAATAGAAATCATTCATTTGGTTTTCAAAATATGAGTCAAAGTCATTCTCCAGTTTTGAGAAATTTCAATCGAAACAATTCTGTTTCTAACTTGACAAGAAGTGTGCAGGTTAACAATTTTAAGCCAAGAGCTTTGTTGGTAAGAAACCAAAATTTTGAAAACAACCTTGATCCTCAGTTGGAGGAAAGGTTCAGAGCTTTAAGAAGAAAGCAGTCAATGAACGCTAATGGGCGAAACAACAGTTATCAGCATCAAAATCTCATGAATGAAACAAATTTTCAAAATATTCAATATAAACAAGTTACAATTGCAGATAAATTCGGAAAACCCAAGACCGTGTGGGCCTGGGTTGACCAAACTAACTGAAAATGTTTGAATTGCAGGTACGCCCAAGAAGACCTATCAACTCGTGGTTTGTTGATAGTGGGTGTAGCCGGCACATGACAGGCAACCATGCCTTGCTTCAGGATTTCAAGCTGAAAAATGGTACACACGTGGCTTTTGGAGGTGATGCTGGTGGTAAAATCACAGGAGAAGGAACTGTTTCGAATGGAGTCATTAGTTTTGATAAAGTCAACTACTGTGCACAGTTGAACTTTAACTTACTAAGTGTCTCGCAAATCTGTGATAAATCTTATTCAACTCTTTTTGATGATTCTTTCTGTTATATACTTAAACCAGGTTTCAAGATTGACAATGAGTGGGTAGTGGTGAAAGCGCCTAGAGATCGTGATGTATACAAATTGGATATGTCGCAGATTGATGCCAAAACCGAAACAACCTGTCTCATTGCCCATGCTTCAAATGATGAGAGTCAGCTTTGGCATAGACGGCTGGGACATTCCAACTTCAGAAACATGAACCGTTTGGTAACTGGAAATCACGCTGTGGGAATCCCATCGAAGAAATTCTCCACAACTGATCTTTGTCCAGCGTGTTTGAAGGGAAAACAGCATCGGATGTCTTTTAAGTCCAAGCTCGAAAACTCCATTTCAAAACCCTTGCAGATGCTACATATGGATCTTTTTGGACCGACCAACGTTCAAAGCATCGGGAGAAAATCATATTGTTTAGTTATCATAGATGACTTTACTAGATTTTCGTGGGTTTATTTTTTGCCTGCTAAATCTGAAACAGCTGAATTATTAAAAGAATTTATCATCAAAGTTGAAAATCAATTGGAATGCAAAGTTAAAGTTTTAAGAAGTGATAATGGTACTGAATTTAAGAATGCTAATGTTGATTAATTTTGTGCAGAAAAGGGGATTGCTAGACAATTTAGTGCGCCAAGAACACCTCAACAAAACGGGGTTGCGGAACGGAAAAACCGGACACTAATTGAAGCAGCAAGATCCATGCTCGCAGATGCCAAAATCCCTATCACTTTTTGGGATGAAGCTATTGCAACTGCGTGTTTTGTACAAAATAGAACATTATTAGTGCAAGATAAAAAGAAAACTTCTTATGAGTTGTTGTTTGGAAGGAAACCAAATATTTCTTACTTGAAAGCATTTGGTTGTCCGGTATCGATTTTAAATTTGAATGATCATCTCGGGAAGTTTGAGTCAAAATCTGACGATGGATTTTTCTTAGGTTATTCGTCTGTTTCTAAAGCTTATCGGGTTTTTAATAGCAAAACAAATACTGTTATTGAAACTATTAACGTCAAGTTTTTAGAAAATTCGTTTCCTTTAGTGGCTCATGGTCCCGAATGGTTATTTGATTTAGATTCATTATCGAAATCCTTCAATTCTAACTTATTTGATTTTTCAGGAAAAACAAACAAGGAATCAGGCGACTTAGGATGCTTTAGTGACGATTCTGATAATGACGAAGATGGAAATATCAACTCTGAATATCCATTTATGTCTTTTCACAATCCTGATCATGTCAAATCCAGTCAAGCTCCGGGTCCTTCTGGTTCGCATGAAGATCAAGAATCGAACAATCAAGAAGAAGATGTGATTTCTCCTAATGATGGTGGATCTGTTCAGAATCAACCATCATCAGATCCGAATGGTGAAGCTGTTCCAGAATCATTTGATTACTTTATCAATTCACCGGATCAAGTCCCGAATTTTACTCCACATACTTCGTCCATTCTACAAGATCTACCAAATCTGAATACTTCAAATCTGGAGATTCAAGTGCAAGGAGGTGACATACCAATTCATCGAATTCACAAGAAACATCCTGTCTCTCAGATTATTGGGCCGTTGAATCAGAGAACTACAAGAAGTCAGACTGAGCAAGCAAATGTCTGTCTTTATTCGTGTTTTCTATCACAAGTGGTGCCAAAGAACATTTCAGAGGCGTTGAAAGATAACAGTTGAATTGAAGCTATGCAAGAGGAATTACTTCAGTTTCGCAAACAGGAAGTTTGGAAACTTGTGGACTTACCTGAAGGAGAGAACGCAATAGGTACAAGATGGTTGTACAAAAACAAGCCAGACGAACGTGGCATTGTGGTGAGAAACAAAGCAAGACTGATTGCACAGGGATACACTCAGGAAGAAGGCATTGATTACGAAGAGGTGTTTGCTCCAGTCGCAAGACTTGAAGCCATACGCGTTTTTCTTGCATATGCTTCTTTCATGAAGTTTAAAGTATTCCAAATGGACGTTAAAGGTGCTTTCTTGTATGGACCAATTACAGATGACGTATATGTCAGACAACCTCCGGGTTTCGAAGATCCTGACTATCCTCATCGTGTATACAAGTTGAGTAAAGCTCTATATGGTCTACACCAAGCTCCAAGAATCTGGTATGAGACATTATCCAAGCATTTACTAGAGCATGGATTTACAAGAGGTCAGATTGATCCAACTTTGTTTATGAAGAGGGAGAATGATGACTTGTTGTGCGTTCAAGTTTATGTGGACGATATTATCTTTGGTTCGACCAGTGCGTCAATGTGCAAAGAATTTGAAGAAATCATGAAGTCTAGATTCCAGATGAGTTCTATGGGGGAGATTAACTTCTTTCTTGGATTACAAGTGAAACAATCAGCTGACGGAATTTTCATCAATCAATCAAAATTTGTTGAGAAGTTGTTGAAGAAGTTCAAGATGCAAGATTGTCAAACAATTCGAACTCCATCTGATGTAAATTGCAAGATTCAACCGGATCCAAAGGGCAAAGCAGTTGATCAAACACTATACAGATCAATGATCGGTTCTCTGATGTATCTTACTGCATCAAGACCAGACATCATGTACGCTGTTTGTGTATGCGCCAGATATCATTCTGATCCGAAAGAGTCTCATCTTGTTGCTGTGAAGCGTATATTCAGATATCTCAAAGGGAAACCAAATCTTGGGTTATGGTATCCTTACGAAGGAAATTTTGAATTATATAGCTATTCTGACAGTGATTTTGGTGGTTGCGCTCTTGACAGGAAATCAACAACTGGTGGATGTCAATTTTTGGGTCCAAGGCTTGTCTCTTGGCAATGCAAGAAGCAGACCAATGTTTCTGTATCCACAGCTGAAGCAGAGTATATCGCTGCATCTGCAGGATGTTCTCAGGTTTTATGGTTACAAAATCAGTTGCTGGACTACGGGTTTAACTTTCTAAAAACTCCTATTTACATAGACAATACTGCTGCTATGTTTATAACTGCTAATCCTGTTCAACATTCTAAAACCAAACACATCGAAATTAGATATCATTTTTTAAGAGATAACTCTGAAAAGGGTTTAATAATTTTGATTAAAGTTCATACCGACAAACAACTGGCAGATCTTTTCACAAAATCATTTTTGTCAGGACGGTTTGAATTCTTAATTCAATCCATAGGATTAATCAATCATGATTGATTCTATTTTTCGAAAAACAAAACAAAAATCAGAAAATTATAAAAGCCAAAAATATAATAAGTTGATGTTATATTTTGATTCCTTTGTCTTTTACTTTATGTTTTGCATTGTGTGTGCTTGCGTGAAAAAGAAAATAGAAAAACAAATACAAAATATAAAAGCAAAAAGAAAAGAAAATATCATGTCATAAGAATCTATATTGCAAAAAGTGAGAAATGATAGATAAACTAGACATTATTTGTTACATCATTTTTAAATAAAGACTGATGAATGTTAGTTGATGTGCTAGACAGCTCAGACAATTAGACTGAACAAGTAAGTTGATTGTTGACAAACATAAACTTAATGATCTCTGTGTTAAGTTCCATTGTTATACATGTATAGATATATATCTTTTGATACATTGCTTGTGATGATAGTTGTGCATGATCGGGTAACGATGTAGTCTTCTCAGTGTGATGAACCGCATCGTGAGCTTCTTTGTTGTGGTACCCACAGACCTGAAGTCTCACACGAAGTCTCTTTTGAGCTTCAAGATGCAGCAAAAGATTCCAAAATGGAACAAAAAGAGTCCCAAATGTGGACCAACACCAAACAAAAAATTCCAAAATGGAATTCAGAAGATTCCCAAGGGGAACGATAGGAAAGAAAAATTCCCAAAGATGGAATTAAAAAGAAGTCCCAAAGTGGACCAAATCCGAATAGAACCCAGATTCCACACTGTGTATGACTGTAAGTGACCAGGTTTTGTGCAATATGCATTCAGATAGTGTTTGATAAGGATAAATGTTGACATATGTATACATGTGGGTCACATAAGTCATTCTAATCGAACCTTAAATATCATCATGATACTGAAAAAGTAAGTGTGTCAACTCGAGCTAATTGGTATGTTTTCATATCATCACTCAATCAAACATAAGTCAAATGTCTATTCAAAACTTGCAAAACATGTTCAGATAATGTGTGGTATGATCTCACTGCGATATTTTGATTCATTGCATTGCATATGTCTTTATTTTAATGTGTGTGCTTTGTGTGTGCAGGCATTTGGAATTATTATTGATACATTGACATCCTTGTTAAACTTAAAAATTTCAAGAAATTTCAAGTTTAGGGGGAGAATAAATTGAAGAAAAATATCTACAAAAATCCAAAAATATTTTGCCTTGAATAAGTGTGTTTTGAATGAACAAGGTTATGTGGTATGAAAAGCAAAGGTATTGAATGTGTTAAAAACAAACCCAAGGTCTTGTAATTTGTTTTTCAGAAATTGCTTCGGGATATAGAAAAATTGGTTGTGCAAAAACATTTTAGAAAAAGAAAAGAAAAATGATTTTTAATTGGAAATTAAATTTGTTGCAATGTTAATGTTGTTTGATAATTAATATGACAAACATTCTTTTTAAGGATATCTTGTCTAATTAATATGTCGGAGAATGTTTGTAGGTGCAATAAATGCAGTTGAAAAAGTCAACAGACGAGAAAAATGAAGAAAAATCGCAGTGTTATAGCCGGGCAAAGATATCAGATGTAACTATGTTGCCGGGTAAAGAACTGTTCAGCCGGGTAATGTTGTAAGTCTGATACATGCCGGGTGATTGAGGAAAAGGTGAAGATATTATGACCACTGTACAGCCGGGCAATGATCATGTCAAATACAGCCGGGTGAAGGTCATAGATATCTTGCCGGGTGACAAGTGTTTACTATACAGCCGGGTAAAAGAGAAATCTTCTTGCCGTGTAAAGGTATGACACTGTGTTGCCGGGTAATAAAGAAGGTTGCCGTGTGAAGATGGTTGTGAAGTGAATAAGGTTGCCGTGTGAAGAAGAAAGCAAGCCGGATGATGAAGGAAAGCAACTGTGTTGCCGGGTGATAAAGAAATATTGCCGGGTGATGTTTTGAAGATAACTATTCTGCCGGGTGATGAATAAAAACCCATCAGGTGTAGTTGTTCCTAACCTTTACCCGTCACTACAGTGACTTACCCGTCTCTACAGTGCTTGACCCGTCAAGTGTTTTACACATGTTTTTGACTTGTCTATGTACTTGACCCGTCACTACAATACATGACCCGTCACTACAGTACATGACCCGTCACTACAGTACTTGACCCGGCAAGGCTTATTGGGCTTTTTTAAGCTTGCCCGTCCCTTTTGTTGACCCGGCACTTAAAAGTTTGACCTAAAATTTTTCGACGATACAAATACCGCCTCTTCACAAACACTTATCATTTCACACTTTCACTTTCACACAAACACTCTGTACATTGAATCGCCATTGTTATCATATTCAATCGTTTGGTTCTGTGACAAGGTTAATCGATTGGATAAGGTAGAGATTAAGTGTTTTTGACCTAAATCGACCTGCAAATCAACTGTTAAAAAGAAAAACGATGATGAACAGTGTTTTGGACATTGAATCGACACTTCGTTTTTGTGTGTTAAAACCTAAATCGAATGTTGTTTTAGAGTTAAAATCTGTCGATCATCAACATTCAATCACTCATTTGCATCAAAACACCTTAAAATCCACTGACTCACTCAAAATGTTCTTAACTGACAAAATCGCCATTGATGAACTTTGAAGCTCTTAAAAGTTAAAACATCAAAATGATGAAATATCTGTTTAAAGTGACAAATGCATGATAAAACGGAACTAAAACATGTTAAACAACTTCATCATACAAATGCCAAATTTTTGCCTTAAGTGATTAACTGTTAAAATGTAAAATGTTGTATAATCTTTAAAAGTTTCAAAGTTGTTGGATTAATATGATGAAAATCAGGTTATTAGAACAATTTAGGACTTAAAATGATTATGTGAATGTTTTGCTTTCTAACTTTTATTCAAACACTTAAGAAAATTTTGATATGTTTTAATGAAGAATCTAACACATTTGTCTTGTTTTGTGTTTGTTGTGTTTTAACAGATGGAGAATCTCAAGTATGAACCTAAACATAATCTAGTGGCATGTTTAGATGAATCACTTCCTGAAACAGAAGGTTATAGAGATATGATCAAGTTTTTGAAGAGAACCAAGTATGTATATGCTATATGTGCCAAACCGGTCATATATGCAAGGTTGATCAAGAATTTTTGGAGGACAGCAGAGGTTGTTCGAGATGAAAATGGAGTTATTGTTGTTCGAGGCAACATAACTGAAGAAAGGGTGTTGACTGTTTCAGAAGATGCTATTAGACAGGCCCTGAGGATAGATGAGGATGAAGTTGGAATGATGGATGAATTGACTATGGAGGAATGTAAAGCGTGTTTTGTTAATATGGGTCATCCACCTGTGTTTCCAAAGTCACAGTTTTACAGGGCAAAGTTGGGAAGGAAGTACAAGTTATTGTGTTATGTTATACAGCAATGCATGTCCAGGAGGAGTGCAGGATTCGATAACTTCCCTTCTGATATTGCTTCACCAATTGTGGCCATAGCAGAAAACAAGCCATTCAACATGTCGAGATGGATAATGAATGGCTTTGTATTTAATTTGGTGAAAGGGAAAAGGTTCAAATTTCTTATGTATCCAAGGTTTCTGCAGTTGATGATAAACATTGCCTATCCTATCATCAGAAATGAAGGTTATGATGGAGGTATATTATACACTGAGGACATGAACGATCTATCTTACAGAAAGATGAGTATCGGGAATGTGCCTGATGTGGAGTTATTTGACTATATGAGAGATATAGTCAATAACGAAGAAGAAGTTGGTGTAGTCTATCATCATATTTCGAATGGGGAGATTGTAAATCCAGTAGATCTTGTTGATAGAGAGATTGATGAAAGTGATGATGGTGAAGATGATGGAAATGGCGAAGATGATGGAAATGGTGATGGTGATAATGATGAGGAAGATGATGGTGATGATGATGGTGGTGATGATGCTGAATCTGAATCTAATTCAGAGGAGGCTGAACCAATAGAGAATATTGAGGTTAGTGAGCCTATGGCTATAGAAGAACCCTTTGAGGTTGCTTCTGGGATTGAAGAAGTTGTTGCTGAGATTCCAAAAGATGTTTCTGTTAAGTATGTTCGAAGAAAGAGATCGAAACCAGTGATTGTTGAGCCTGAGGAGATAGACGTTCTTCAGATAGCACAGGAGGTAGAGGCCGAAGCTGAAACTATGGCACAGATAGTTGAGGATGCTGATGCTGGCGCTACTGATCCTATTACTGCTGATTTACCCACCACATCACCACAAGTTGCACAAATTGTTGAACAAGGTTTGGAGTCTTCACCAAACGTTGTGTCACAGATTGAGGATGAGAAAGAGAAAAGAATAGCTGAGTTAGAGGAAATGGTGGCTAAGCTGATAGAAGCAAATGATTCGTTGAAAGCATCTAATGAACGTAAAAAGAAAAGATTTGATGAATATTGGAATATTCATAATCAAAATCTGAAAATCTTCAAGAAATTGGATCAGGATCATGTGAAGTTAGTTGATGAACATGTGAAGTTAAGGGATGATTATGATAAATTGAAGGAAGAATATGAGAATTTGAAGTATGATTATACTGATTTGAAAGCTGAATGTAATACTTTGGATGCAGAAAAGGAAATGTTGGAAAAGGAGTTGGAGGAATTGAAACCGAAGAAGGTTGGCTCATCTTCAGATAAAGATTTTTCTGAAGAGGTAATAGAAGTGACTGAAACGCATGTGCCAAAGGTTTATCTGACTAGAGCTCGAGGTACTGCGAATGCTGGTATTTTGGTTGAATCACCAATTATCATTCCCGATGAAGCTGCTGCTGAAACTGTCAATATGGACAAAGCCGAGGGAAAGAGGAAAATAGATGCAATACCTGAGATATTTGGTGATGAAGAAAGTTCGAAAAAGGCTAAGTTTGATGAAACAGTGCAGATTGAGCCGATTCAATCTGTAGCTGTGACTGAGACGGAGAATGTTGATGAAACTAAGATTGTGTCTGAAGCTGAAACTGAGATTGTATCTGAAGCTGAAACTGAAATTGTGTCTGACGCTGAAACTGAAGTATTTATTGCCACAGAAAGTGAGAAGGAGGTTGTTTCTGAAGATACAGTTCAGGTTGAGCCGATTCAACCTGAAGCTGGTGAAGTTGAAAGTGTGCTTGAAACAGAAGCTGAAGTGGCAAGTCAGTTTGAGCCGGTTCAAACTGACGATGCACCTATGATTGAAGCGTTAGATGATTTAGATGATATAGATTGGACTGAGTCTGAAGGTGAAGCTGAGCCAGTACAGAATACTGTTGAAGAGTTACCAGATGATTTGGATCAGAGGTTTGCGTATCTTGAGAGAATGAAGTACAACTCTGTGTTTTTGAATGGGTTGACGGTGACTCAGATTAATGAAGAATACGAGAAATGCATGATTCATCAAGACAAAGCTGAAGCAGATAAGAAGGAGTTTGTTACTGAGATGGGCGAATGGACTCCAATGCAGGAAAGTTTGAATATAGAAGATCTGCCACCGACTGAGCTTTATCATCAAAATCCAGATGAAATGACTACTTCTGAAATGCGAAGTTGGTTGAGTTCAAGAAACTATCCGTACAAAACTTTACAGAGGTTGAAGTCCGAGTCACTAAGGAAGATAGTGGTCAGTTTTATGAAAACAGAGAAAATGTACAACAGGATGTTTTACTTAGATTATAACAATCCTCAGTATTTTGAACTGACAAAGAGATTCAAAGTGCTTGGACCGAAGGAGATTCCAGTGATGGCACTACCTGAAAATGCGCACAAAAAGAGGCATGAACTAATGGATATGTTTCCCAGCGAAGTCAAATCTTACAACATTCCAATGGAGGTGCGTGAGACTTGGCATAAATCAGCAACAGCAGGTGATGTTGTTAGATCACTGCTGAGTAAAGGACAATCAATTGCTGAGTTATTAGATTCTATGATTGTGCCTGAGAAGAACAAGAAGGTGAAGATAATAGCTTGGAAATATGATGAAGTTTTTGATGCATTTATGATTAAGAGGGTAAATGGGTTATGTGACGTATATCATTACTACTCAAGTATTTTTAAACTGGAGGTTCAGGACTTAAAAGAATTACACAAACTGAGATTGATAAATCACACGCACGCTGAGCGTGGTGATAAGTGTGTAATACTGCTTGACGCCGGGATTGGTAGATCGCCGAAGTTTCTGGAATTTCGAGGCCAACAGGAAGACTCAGCTTATGTGGAAGCAAAGAAACAAAAGAAGAAAAAGCGTTTGGTTGTGACTGAGGATATGTATTTAGAAGAGTTCTCGGACGAATACTTTGATAAAGTGACAGATCCTGGATTAAAAGTGATTGATGGAAGTCAGATGACGAAGCCAATACTCAGGGTGTTCTACAATCAGGAAACATTTGAACTGAAGCTTGTTCGAAATTTGGAGAATTGGGATGAAGACATGATTACACTTTTCAGTACTTTTGAGTTGAAGCTGCTACATCCTTCTTATATCGACTTTCTGAGAAGTTATAGAATGGAGAAATGTAAGGATAAATTAGCTGAAGCTGACAGGAATTTATTTGTGGTAATGATTGAAGTCATAGCAGCTGCAACTGAGAAGATACGTGTGAGAAAGGCGTTGCTGAACTCTAATCTCGTGAGGGTGGATCTACCAGAGATAGAGTATATGAGGATATCCAGAAAAGGAACCTTGGAGGTGAAAGTCATAGGCCAGGAGATGCCGTTTGAGTTTTATGCTAATATCGACTTTGCAGGTTTGAATCTGGATTCGCTTCGACGTATGAATGCTTTACCAATTCTGACGAATGAATCCAAGCCTCGACAAGCTAAGATCGCTGAAAAGTTCAAATCTTGTATTGAAGAAGCTTTAAAGGAACAAGAGGAGTATAAAGGACGAGAGTTGCTGAAAGTAAAAGATGAACCAGAAGATTGATAGAAAAAGAGATGATGCTGATCAAAGAAGAAAAAGAATGAAGATTTTGCTGAAGATCCAAAGTTAAATCTTAGGGGGAGTACTGTTAGGGTTATTTCCTGTTAAGATTTACTTTGTATTTTGTTTATTGTTTACATGTTTGTAAATAGTTTAGGGTTTATTGTGTATTTTCCTTAAACTTGTAATTGTTGTTATAAGCATGTAGTGTGTGTGTTAGGAGAGACAGGCTAGATCACTTTTACACTATTAGAGAGAGAATTAACTGTGTGTGATTTTGTTTCTCCTGCACCTTGTACTACGAATTGCTTTGATCATCAATATACAGAGAATTTATGAGTATGAATTGTGTTTGTGATTGAACTGTTTGTGTGTGCGTGTTATTCTGATCATTTGAGTGATATTAACGATCCAATTGAACCTATCAAATAACCATTCGGGACCATGCGCCACTGACGGAAACGAATTTTCTAAAAACTTTACGTTAATAGTTTCAATAACAGTATTTGTTTTGCTATTAAAAACTCGATAAGCTTTAGAAACAGTCGAATATCCAAGGAAAAATCCATCGTCAGATTTTGACTCAAATTTCCCGAGATGATCATTTAAATTTAGAATCGTTACAGGACAACCAAATGCTTTCAAGTAAGAAATATTCGGTTTTCTTCCAAATAACAACTCATAAGATGTTTTCTGTTTATCTTGCACTAATAATGTCCTGTTTTGTACAAAACACGCAGTAGCAATGGCTTCATCCCAGAATGTGATAGGAATTTTGGCATCTGCGAGCATGGATCTTGCTGCTTCAATCAGTGTCCGATTTTTCCGTTCCGCAACCCCGTTTTGTTGAGGCGTTCTTGGAGCACTAAATTGTCTAGCAATTCCTTTTTCTGCACAAAACAAATCAACATTAGCGTTCTTAAATTCTGTACCATTATCACTTCGTAAAATTTTCACTTTACAATCCAACAGATTTTCAACTTTGATAATAAATTCTTTTAACAACTCAGCAGTTTCAGATTTAACATGCAAAAAATAAACCCAAGAAAATCTAGTGAAATCGTCAATGATGACAAAACAGTAAGACTTTTTTCCGATGCTTTGCACATTTGTTGGTCCGAAAAGATCCATATGTAGCATCTGCAAGGGTTTTGAAATGGAGTTTTCTGGCTTGGACTTAAAAGACATGCGATGCTGTTTTCCTTTCAAACATGCTGGACAGAGATCAGTTGTAGAGAACTTCTTTGATGGTATTCCTACAGCGTGATTTCCAGTCACTAAACGATTCATGTTTCTGAAGTTTGAATGGCCCAGCCGTCTATGCCAAAGCTGACTCTCATCATTCGAAGCATGTGCAATGAGACAAGTAGTTTCGGTTTCAGCGTCAATCTGCGACATATCCAGCTTGTATACATCACGATCTCTTGGAGCTTTCACCACCACCCACTCATTGTCAATCTTGAAACCTGGTTTGAGTATATAACAGAAAGAATCATCAAATAAAGTTGAATACGATTTATCACAAATTTGAGATACACTTAGTAAGTTAAAGTTCAACTGTGCACAGTAGTTGACTTTATCAAAACTAATGACCCCATTGGATACGGTTCCTTCTCCTGTTATTTTACCACCTGCATCACCTCCAAATGCAACGTGTGTACCATTTTTCAGCTTGAAATCCTGAAGCAAGGCATGGTTGCCTGTCATATGCCGGCTACACCCACTATCAACGAACCATGAGTTGATAGGTCTTCTTGGGCGTACCTGCATTTCAACAATCACTTATTTAGTTTGGTCAACCCAGGCCCACACGGTCTTGGGTTTTCCGAATCTATCTGCAATAGTAACTTGTTGATATTGAACATTTTGAAAATTTGTTTCATTTAAGAGATTTTGATGCTGAAAACTGTTGTTTCGCCCATTGGCGTGAATTGATTGCTTTCTCCTCAAAGCAATAAACCTTTCCTCTAACTTAGGATCAAGGTTATTTTCAAACTTTTGATTTCTAACCATCAAAGCTCTTGGCTTAAAACTGTTAACCTGCACATTTCTTGATGAAAAGTTAGAAACAGAATTGTTTCGATTGAAATTTCTCAAAACCGGAGAATGACTTTGATTCATATTTTGAAAACCAAATGAGTGATTTCTTTGAAAGTTTGAAAACGGAGTCATTTCTCTTGTTGAGTTTGATCGAAAGAAACAATCCTTTGTGTCATGGTTTCTCCTCTCACAAATTTCACAAAATTTGTTATAAAAACATTCTTCTGAAGAATGGTTTCTTTTGTCACAGAAATTGCAGTACCTGTTAAAGAAATATTCAGCAGTTGCATGATTATATCTATCACAAATTTCACAGTGTTTCTTGCTAATCCTAAAGAGCCGATTGTTAACTTTTGATGTTGAACCCACTCGAGATTCATTATCAGTTTTGTTCGGTTTTAGATTAATGTTCTTTTGTGGAGACTTTGTTTGTGATTTTGATTGCATGGGACTTTGGTTCGATTTTAAACTGTTCTGTTTGGTTACCTTTTTAGATTCAATTCTTTTATCATTAACAGCGGAAGACTTAGGACCTGAACCTGTTTTCAGACCAGAGTTAGATTTGATTGGAGAATTGATTGGTTTACCATAAGATTCGTTCAAATCAAACGTTCCTGCAGACACAAACTTGATTGTCTTACCTTTTGACACTTTCTTCTTAACAGTTTTGACATTTTGAGCTTTGGTATTGTCATTTGATTTTATGACACTTTTACCTTTTGATTCTTTTGTTTCAGATTGATTGGTCATTACTTTCGATTTCTGCTTCTTCGCAGTTGAAACTTCAGCCTTCTTCACTTCTTGCTTCGATCAACTGATCAACAACTTGCGCCTTTTGTTCTTTCTTCCACCTGATGTATTCAGGGTCATTGTAACCTGAAAATTCACCTTCATCCTTCACTGTTTCTGGCTTCGGATTCAGTTCCGGATACTCAACAAGTTGAATCAGAACAGGCTCTGATTTGTTGCTAGCTTCATCGTCAGCTTCAGTTGTCACACCATCTTCTTCTTTCAGACTTTCCATCAAAACTTCAGAACCTTCAGACTCGGATTTACTTCTTTGAATTTCTTTGAATTTTCTTTCATTCTCAGGTGAATGATCAAATTCATTAAAGTTTTCCGGTAAGGTTTGAGTGATTGAATTTGGCATTGGTTCATGAGTAAAACCCAACCCGGTTTTGGTTTTGTTACCTCTTTCACTTACGAGTTGTTTCACCATGTTCTTGCAACTTTTAACTTTTGTTAATTCAACTTGTGTGACAGCATGAGCAACTTTTTCTTGTTCAAAGTTCTTTGTCATTTCTTCAAGTTGTTTTGTTACCAGTTCCAGTTCTTTTAAGGTTTTGTTCCATGATTCTTTAAGTGACAAAATCTTCTCATCAGAAATTTTGTGATCAATTTTAAGTTGTTCATGAATTTTCTCATGTTTGCTTAACTTATCACCAATTTTAAATGAATGAGTTCGATAATGTTCTACTTGTTGAATGCATTGTTCAGAACATAATCTTTCTTTCACATCAGCAGGTAAAGGAACATAGTTAGGGGGTAAATCAGTACTAACCTTTGGTTGTTCAGTAGATGATGAAGACTCACTGGATGTAGCCATTAACGCGATTTCTGACTCAGATTCTTCAACAGGATCAGACTTTGCACTCCAGTCATAATCTTCAGAATCTTCACTCACATCCTCAATCAATTTTCCATCCCCTTCTTCAGACCAGTCTTCTTCGATTTCACATACCAGTGCTAAACTTGACGTAAGATCAGAAGTGAATTGTTCTGCATATGCACTCCAATCATAACCGTCTTTCACACTAACTACCAGTGCCTTTGTTTGGTCTTCTGGTTTCTTTCCTTCATCCTTCAATTCTGGGATGGGAAGACTTTGGTATGGTTTCTGAAAATAACGTTGATTCCTTTGTTGATAACTTGAAGACTGTTGCGAGCTTTGACCTTGACCTTGATTACTTGAACTAGCTTGATCATTGAAATTCTGATTCTTGGGAGCTTTGCATTCTCTTGAAAAATGACCATACTGGTTACAATTGAAACATCTGGCCTTTGATTTGTCAAAACCAACAGTTTTGTTTGCATGAGGCTTGTAGCTTCGGTTAAAATATGCATGCTTCTGCGTTCTATATGCAACCATTACCATTTGCCAGTTTAAATCCATTTCCTCAACGTCATCAGGATCCATCTCAAATAAATCTTGAAGGACAACGTCCATTTGACTCAAGTGACTTCCTTGATATGCTTGAAAACTTGCCATAAAAGCAGTAAAAGCAGTCTTTGTCTCGTCATCTTGCAACAGAATGTTCATTACATCTTTTACTTTGGCTTGAACATTCGAATTTTGACTTTCAGCTTGATTCTTTAAATTCTGACTTTGAACTTGAGTTCTTGGTGGAGATTGAGGTTGAGAATAAGTTGGTGAACTTGGAAAATATGATGAATCAGTATAGAAGCTTGCACCAACAAATAAATCACCCTCTTCTTCAAATTTGATTGCATCTTGTGCAAGAAATGCATTCTCCACAGTATTAGCAGGATTTACCACATACTTATATTGAGCTTGTGAGCTTGATCTATCAGTATTTCTCGATCCTTCGTCAATCTCAACTTCTTCAATCTTTCCAATAAGCAAATCTAAATCCATTGGAAATTTTTCAGTATGCTTTAACAGAGTAACAGTCTGCTTCCATGATGATGGCAAAGCACATAACAATCGATCATTCAAGTCTTGAAGGTCAGTCTTAACTCCGAGGTTTGACATCTCAGTAGTTAAGTGAACAAACCTGTTCATCATCTGATGTACTGCTTCTCCATTAATATGTTCAAACAATTCCAATTGCCTTTTCAACTTTGATTTCTTCAAACTTCTTAATTGTTCTCCTCCTTCACATATCGATTTTAATGCCTTGAAACATGTATAACCAGTTTGATATGCATCCAATCTCGACAGAATTTGGAGTGGCAGTCCCTTGCACATTAAAGAATAAGCCTTGCTATCATTCTTCACTTTCCTCAAATCTTCTGCTGACAAATTATCCTCTGGATAAGGTTCAGTAGAGTCTTTGGTGTAGGTACTTGCACTATCTGGAGCTGTCTGAGTTGGAATGTGAGGACCTTTTTCAATGGACTTCCATAGATCATTGTCAATAGAACACAAATGATGTCTCAACCTGATCGTCCAGTTCTTGAAATCTGCATGATTGACAAGTCTAGGAACACGATTATCATAATCATCATTAGGAGCCATTTTAACAATTTTTTAAAGAAAATATTTTTGGTTTTTGTTAATTTTTGAAAAGAAATGATTAAAATACTAAAATAAAGACAAGTAATTAAAGACAAGATAAGAAACAAGAATAAAAACAACTAAAATTGAGTCACACGGCAAAACAGTGAAAATCCTTCTTCACCCGGCTAAATAGTAGCTTTGTTCTTCACCCGACAGAGAAAAAGTCTTTACACGGCTAAACAGTTACACGGCTCAACAGTTGTAAATCTTGGCTTCTTTACCCGGCAGAACAGTTACCCGGCTGAACAGTTAACCTTGACACGGCAATAATCTTTGACCCGGCTTGAATCTTGACACGGCAGAAAGGCTTTACCCGGCTGAACAGTTGTCGATCACACGGCAATGTTGTTTACCCGGCTACACAGTTGATGATCACCCGGCTGAAATTGTTAATCACCCGGCGTAACAGTGTATTACCCGGCACAACAGTGTTTGATCCGGCTGAACAGTAACACCTTTTCTTCGTCAAATTCTTTACCCGACAAGCACAAATTCCCTTACGCGGCTGCACAGGACCTAATTGTTCTTCAATCTAAGTCCAAAGGAAATTGTCTAAGTCAAATTTGTTACCCGGCAAGTTAATCTTCAACCAAGTTCTTGCTGTTCATCATCTTCATCATGAGAATTTTTCTGGGTTTTGTCAAAAACTTGTCCAATTCGTTCAAAATTCACACACAAGCAGTGAAATGGTCCGATTATCAATCCCTAATCTCAATCAATCCAAAACATGATCAAATTTTGATGAATTTGAGCAAAATTCGATCGAACAGTAACTTTTTCAATCTTCTTAATTCCTCAGATCTGATGATAATCTGATGGAATTTGCACAATCGTTGTGAGTTAGAAGTGATTGCGATGATGAATCACAACTAAAAAACACCAACAATTCATTCAGATCATGATATTTGAGCAATATTGATGTGTTTTGCTTGATGAATAGCGAAGAACACAGTACCAACAGCTCTGATACCAAATGATAGGTTCAATTGGATCGTTAATATCACTCAATGATCAGAATAACATATACACAAACACAGTTTAATCATTAACACAATTCATACTAATAATTCTCTTTGTATATTGATGATCAAAGCAGATTTGTAATACAAGTGCAGGAGAAAATAAATCACACACACTAAGTTCTCTCTCTTACGTGAAAATGTGATCTAGCCTCTCTCCTCACACTCTCTCACCACATGCTTTAAAGCAACAATTACAAGTTTAAGGAATATAACAAAATAGACCCTAAACTATACATAAACATATAAACACAACACAAAGTAAATCTTAATCTAGGAAATAGCCCTAACACATTAGAACAGCATTAAGGATAGATGATGATGAAGTAGGAGCGAATGATGAGTTGACTATGGCTGAATGTCAAGAGTGCTCTGTAAATATGGGACATCCTCCTGCATTTCCAAAGTCACAATTTTATAGAGCAAGGTTGGGGAAGAAATGGAAGATGTTGTGTTATGTGATTCAGCAATGCATGTCAAGGAGAAGTGCTGGTTTCGACAACTTTCCTTCTGACATTGCATCCCCAATAGTTGCCATAGCAGAAAACAAACCATTTAACATGTCAAAGTGGATTTTGAATGGGTTTGTGTTTAATTTGGTTAAAGGCAAAAGATTCAAGTTTCTCATGTACCCGAGATTCTTGCAGTTGATGATAAATGTTGCCTATCCCATTATCAGAGATGAAGGAGTGGGTGGAGGAATTTTGTATACTGAGGACATGAACGATCTATCTTATAGAAAGATGAGTATCGGGAATGTGCCTAGTGTTGATTTATTTGACTATATGAGAGATATAGCAAATAATGAAGAAGATGTTGAAGGAGTTTATCATCATATTTCACACGGAGAGATTGTAAATCCTCAGGACCTGGTTGATGAGGTGCCTGATAATCTATTGGATGATGATGAGTATGCTGCTCGTCATGCAGAAGATGAAGAAGATGAAGATGAATCTGAACATGATGAAAATGATGATAATGACAGTGATGGTGAAGAAAATGATGGTAATGATGGTGCTGAATCTGTTTCAGAGGAGGCCGAAAATATTGAGATTGCTGAACCACTAGTTTTGGAGACAGAAAATGTTGAAGTAATTGAACCTGTCTTGATTGAAGAACCTGTTGAGGTTGCTTGTGTTGAAAAGGAGGTGGCAGTTGAAGTTGCTAAGCCTATCACAAAGCAGTATGTTAGATCTCGAAGATCTAAATCTGTTGTTGAAAAGGTGTTGAGTGAGCCTGAAAAGATAGATGTTGTTCAGATAGCTCAGGAAGTAATGGCCGAGGTTGAAACTATTGCACAGATAGTTGATGAAGCTGATGCTGGCATTACTGATCCTATTCCTGTTGATATACCCACCACATCATCCCCTGTTGCAGAATATATTGAACAAGTTTTGGAGTCTTCACCAAAAATTGTGTCAAGTATTGATGAGAATGAGGATAAGAAGAAGATTGCTGAATTAGAAGAGATGGTGACAAAGCTTGTAGCTGCAAATGAACAGTTAAAGGCTTCAAATGATAGAAAGAAGAAAAGACTTGAAGAGTTTTGGGCTATTCACAATCAGAATCTTGAAACTTTCAAAGCCTTGGATACTGATCATGTTAATTTGAAGATTGAACATAACAAGTTGAAGGATGAGTATGAAAAGCTGAAGGAGGAACATGAAAACCTGAAGTATGATTACAAAGATTTGAAGGCTGAATGCAATACTCTGGATGCTGAAAAAAAGAAATGTTGGAGAAATGGTTGGAAGAAACTCGTTCGAAGAAATCCGGGTCCACATCTGATAAAGATTTTTCAGACGAAGTTATGGAAGTGATTGATCCTTCTCAGGAAGCAAAAGTCTATTATACTCGAGCACGTGGTACAACTAATGTGGGTATAAGGGTTGAAACTCCAATTGTTATTCCCGATGAAGCTGTTGCTGATTCTGTCAATACTGACAAAGCTGAGGGAAAAAGGAAATTAGATGCTGTACCGGAAATTATTGGTGATGAAAGTTGCAGTAAAAAGGCGAGATTGGAAGAAACAGTGCAGATTGAGCCGATTCAATCTGTGGCTGTAGTTGAAACTGAAGTGGCTGAGATAGCTAAGGCTGATGAGACTTTGAGTGAAGTTGAAGTTGATAAATCAGTTCAGATTGAGCCGATTCAATCTGAAGCTGTTGAAGTTGAAGATGTGCCAGAAACTGTAACAGAAGATGTAAGTCAGTTTGAGCCGGTTCAAACTGACAATGCACCAATAATCGAGGCATTAGATGATTTGGATGATATTGATTTTACTGAGTCTGAACCAGAAGCTGAGCCAGAAACTAATCCTGATCAAGAGATTCCAGACGATCTAGATGAATGATTTGCTTATCTTGAGAAGATGAAGTACAATGCAGTTTATTTGAATGGGCTGACTGTGAGTCAAATAAACGAAGAGTATGAAAAGTGTTTAGTAGCTCAAGATAAAGCCGCAGCTGATGAAAAGGAGTTTATTGTTGAAATGGGTGAGTGGACACCGTTACAAGAAAGTTTAAACATTGAAGATTTACCTCCAACAAAGCATTATCACCAAAATCCTGAAGAGATGTCTAGCAGAAACATGCGTGATTGGCTGAGCTCAAGAAACTATCCATATAGGACTCTGAAAAGGTTGAAACAAGAATCACTGAGGAAAATTGTTGTCAGTTTCATGAAGACGGAGAAAATGTACAATCGTATGTTTTATTTGGACTACAACAACCCTCAATACTACGAGCTGACCAAAAGATACAAAGTTCTTGGACCAAAGGAGATACCGGTGATGGCTTTACCAGAAGATGCTCACAAGAAGAGGAAGGAGCTGATAGATATGTTTCCTAGTGAGGTCAAGTCATATAACATACCTATGGACGTACGTGAATCATGGCACAAATCAGCCACAGCAGGTGATGTTGTGAGGTCACTGCTGAGCAAGGGTCAGTCAATTGCTGAACTTCTTGATTCAATGATCGTACCGGAAAAGTCCAAAAAGGTAAAGATCATAGCGTGGAAATATGACGAAGTTTTCGATGCATTCATGATAAAAAGAGTTAATGGTTTATGTGATGTATACCATTACTACTCTAGCATTTTCAAGTTAGAAGTTCAAGACTTGAAAGAGTTGCACAAGCTTAGACTGATAAAGCACACGCATGCTGAGCGTGGTGATAAATGTGCAATGTTACTGGATGCCGGGATAGCCAGATCACCGAAATACTTAGACTTCAGAGGTCAACAGGAGAACAGTGCCTATGTTCAAGCAAAGAAACAAAGAAAGAAAAAGACGTTGGTGGTCAGTGAGGACATGTATTTAGAAGAATTCTCTGATGAATATTTTGACAAGGTAACCAATCCGGGGTTGAAAGTGATTGATGGTACACAAGTGACGAAGCCAATACTTAAAGTTTTCTACAATCAGGAAACTTTTGAGTTGAAGATTGTACGAAATATGGACGACTGGGATAAAGATATGATCACTTTATTCAGTACTTTTGAGCTGAAATTACTTCATCCATCATACATTGATTTCCTGAGAAGTTACAGAATGGAAAAATGCAAAGATAAACTTGCTGAAGCTGATCGAAAACTGTTTGTGGTGATGATAGAGGTGATAGCTGCTGCATCAGAAAAGATACGAGTAAGGAAGGCATTGCTCAACTCTAATCTTGTGAAGGTTGACATTCTAGAGATAGAGTTTATGAGAGTATAGGCGAAAGGAACTTTGGAAGTGCAAGTCAAAGGGAAGGAAATGCATTATGAATTTTACGCTAACATTGGTTTTGCAGGTTTAAATCTTGATTCTCTGAGACGCATGAATGCCTGCCCAATCCTTACTAACGAGTCCAAACCAAGACAAGCAAAGATAGGCGAAAAGTTCAAGTCATGCATAGAAGAAGCACTGAAAGAACAAGAAGAATTCAAAGGGAAAGAGTTGCTGGATTTCAAAGAAGAACCAGAAGTTTGGTGAGAGAGACTGAAGCTGAAAAAGAAGAAAACTGTTGAAGATTTTGCTGAAGATTCAAAGATAAATCTTAGGGGGAGTACTGTTAGGGCTATTTCCTAGTTAAGATTTACTTTGTATTTGTTTATACTTTTATGTATAGTTTAGGGTCTATTTTGTTATTTTCCCTAATATTGTAATTGTTGCTTAAAAGCATGTAGTGAGAGTGTGAGGAGAGAGGCTAGATCACTATTCACGTCAGAGAGAGAACTAAGTGTGTGTGATTTATTTTTCTCCTGCACTTGTACTACAAATCTGCTTTGATCATCAATATACAAAAGAGAATTATTAGTATGAATTGTGTTAATGATTAAACTGTGTTTGTGTATGAATTATTCTGATCATTGAGCGATATTATCGATCCAATTGAACCTATCAAAAGTTGTAAGAACATGGTGAAACAACTTGTGAATGAAAGAGGTAACAAAAACAAAACCGGGTTGGGTTTTACTCATGAACCAATGCCTAAATCAATCACACAAACTTTACCTGAAAACTTCAATCAATTTGATCATTCACCTGAAAATGAGCGAAAATTCAAAGAAATTCAAAGAGGTAAATCCGAATCTGAAGGATCTGAAGTGCTGATTGAAAGTTTGAAAGAAGAAGATGACGTGACAGTTGAAGCTGATGATGAAGCAAGCAACAAATCTGACAACAAATTAGAGCCTGTTCTAATTCAACTCATTGAATATCCAAAACTTAATCCCGAATCAGCAGAAACGGTGAAGGATTGTTGGACCTGAATTGTAGTCTAATATTATCAACACAGTCAAAGTCAACAAAAGTCAACGTCCGGTCAAAGTCCATGTAAAAAGTCAAATGGCGCGTTAGAGACGAAGAACCGAGTCAAGACGTTGCGTCAAGACTTTAAACTGAAGAATGGTACACATGTTGCATTTGGAGGAGATGCTGGTGGTAAAATAACTGGAGAAGGAACCGTATCGAATGGGATCATTAGCTTTGATAAAGTCAACTACTGTGCACAGTTGAACTTTAATCTGCTAAGTGTATCTCAAATTTGTGACAAATCTTATTCAACTTTATTTGATGATTCTTTCTGTTATATACTCAAACCAGGTTTCAAGATTGACAATGAATGGGTGGTGGTTAAAGCTCCAAGAGATCGTGATGTATACAAGCTTGATATGTCACAGATTGATGCTGAAACCGAAACTACTTGTCTCATTGCGCATGCTTCGAATGATGAGAGTCAGCTTTGGCATAGACGGCTGGGCCATTCAAACTTCAGAAACATGAATCGTCTGGTGACTGGAAATCATGCTGTGGGAATACCGTCAAAGAAGTTCTCTACAACTGATCTCTGTCCAGCATGTTTGAAAGGAAAACAACACCGAATGTTTTTTAAGTCCAAGCAAGAACACTCCATTTCAAAACCCTTGCAGATGCTACATATGGATCTTTTCGGACCAATAAATGTTCAAAGCATCGGAAAGAAGTCTTATTGTTTTGTCATCATTGATGATTTTACTAGATTTCTTGGGTTTATTTTTTGCATGTTAAATCTGAAACTGCTGAGTTGTTAAAAGAATTTATTGTCAAAGTTGAAAATCAGTTGGATTGTAAAGTGAAAATTTTGAGAAGTGATAATGGAACAGAATTTAAGAACGCTAATGTTGATTTGTTTTGTGCAGAAAAAGGAATTGCTAGACAATTTAGTGCTCCAAGAACGCCTCAACAAAACGGAGTTGCGGAACAGAAAAATCAGACACTGATTGAAGCAGCAAGATCCATGCTCGCAGATGCCAAAATCCCTATCACTTTCTGGGACGAAGCTATTGCTACTGCGTGTTTTGTACAAAACAAGACATTATTGGTTCAGGATAAAAATAAAACATCTTATGAGTTGTTATTTGGAAGAAAACCAAATATTTCTTACTTGAAAGCATTTGGTTGTCCTGTATCGATTCTAAATTTAAGTGATCATCTCGGGAAATTTGAGTCAAAATCTGACGATGGATTTTTCCTTGGTTACTCGTCTGTTTCTAAAGCTTATCGGGTTTTTAATAGCAAAACAAATACTGTTATTGAAACTATTAACGTAAAGTTTTTAGAAAATTCGTTTCCGTCAGTGGCACATGGCCCCGAATGGTTATTTGATTTAGATTCGTTATCAAAATCTTTCAATTCTAACTTGTTTGATTTTTCAGGAAACTCGAGAAAGGAAACAGGAGACTTGGGATGTTTCAGTGATGATTCTGACAATGACGATGATGGCAATCTCAATTCTGAGTATCCGTTTATGTCTTTTCATAATCCTGATCATGGAGTATCCAGTCAAGCTCCGGGTCCTTCTGGTTCTCAAGACGATCAAGAATCAAACAATCTTGATGATGATGTGAATCCGCAAATTTCTCCTAATGATGGTGGATCTGTTCAAAATCAACCATCATCAGATCCGAATGTTGAAGTTGTTCCAGATTCGTTTGACTACTTCATCAATTCACCAGAACAAGTTCGGAATTTCACTCCGCATACGTCTACAATTCTGCAAGATCTACCAAATCTGAATCAGTCTAATCTGGAGAGTCAAGTGCAAGGTGATGTCATACCAACTCATCGTATTCACAAGAAACATCATGTCTCTCAGATTATTGGGCCGTTGAATCAGAGAACTACAAGAAGTCAAACTGAGCAAGCAAACGTTTGTCTTTATTCATGTTTTCTTTCTCAAGTGGTGCCGAAGAACATTTCAGAAGCGTTACAAGATAACAGTTGGATTGAAGCTATGCAAGAGGAGTTACTTCAATTTCGCAAACAAGAGGTTTGGAAATTAGTGGACTTACCTGAAGGAGAAAATGCGATTGGTACAAGATGGTTGTACAAGAACAAGCCAGATGAACGTGGTATTGTTGTGAGAAACAAAGCCAGACTTATTGCACAGGGATATACTCAGGAAGAAGGTATTGATTATGAAGAGGTGTTCGCTCCGGTCGCACGACTAGAAGCTATACGCGTCTTTCTTGCATATGCCTCCTTCATGAAGTTTAAAGTATTCCAAATGGACGTTAAAGGCGCTTTTCTGTATGGACCGATTACAGATGATGTATATGTCAGACAACCTCCGGGTTTTGAAGATCCTGACTATCCTCATCGTGTATACAAGTTGAGTAAAACTCTATATGGTCTACATCAAGCTCCAAGGATTTGGTACGAGACGCTATCTAAGCATTTACTAGAACATGGATTTACATGAGGTCAGATTGATCCAACTTTATTTATGAAGAGGGAGAATGAAGATCTGTTATGTGTTCAAGTATATGTGGACGATATTATCTTCGGATCAACCAGTGCGTCAATGTGCAAAGCGTTTGAGGAAATCATGAAGTCTAGATTCCAGATGAGTTCAATGGGGGAGATTAACTTCTTTCTCGGATTACAAGTGAAACAATCCGCAGACGGAATTTTCATCAACCAATCAAAATTTATTGAGAAGTTGCTGAAAAAGTTCAAGATGCAAGATTGTCAGACTATTTGAACTCCATCTGATGTGAACTGCAAGATACAGCCGGATCCGAAAGGCAAATCCGTGGATCAAACACTATAAAGATCGATGATTGGTTCACTGATGTATCTTACTGCATCAAGGCCAAACATTATGTATGCTGTATGTGTGTGCGCAAGATATCAGTCTGATCCGAAAGAGTCGCACCTGGTTGCTGTTAAACGTATTTTCAGATACCTTAAAGGGAAACCGAATCTCGGGTTATGGTATCCTTATGAAGGCAATTTTGAATTGTATAGTTATTCTGATAGTGACTTTGGTGGGTGTGCTCTTGACAGGAAATCAACTACGGGTGGATGTCAATTTCTGGGTCCTAGACTTGTTTCTTGGCAATGCAAGAAGCAGACCAACGTTTCTGTATCCACAGCTGAAGCAGAGTATATCGCTGCATCTGCAGGATGTTCTCAAGTTTTGTGGCTACAAAACCAATTGTTTGACTACGGGTTTAACTTTCTCAAAACTCCTATTTACATAGACAATACTGCTGCTATGTTCATTACTGCTAATCCTGTTCAACACTCAAAAACCAAACATATCGAAATTCGATATCACTTTCTCAGAGACAACTCTGAAAAAGGTTTAATAATTTTGATTAAAGTTCATACCGACAAACAACTGGCAGATCTTTTCACAAAATCATTTTTGTCAGGACGGTTTGAATTCTTAATTCAATCCATAGGATTAATCAATCATGATTGATTCTATTTTTTGAAAAACAAACAAAAATCTGAAAATATAAAAGATCAAAAAAATATATAATAAGGCGATGTCAAGTATTGATTCCTTTGTCTTTTATTTTATGTTTTGCATTGTGTGTGTGCATGAAAAAGAAATAGAAAAGAAAAACAAAAATAGAAAAGCAAAAAGAAAAGAAAATATCATGTCGTAAGAATCTATATTGCAAAAGTGAGAAATGATAGTTACACTAGACATTATTTGGTACATCATTTTTAATAAAGACTGATAAATGTTAATTGATGTGCGAGACGGCTCAGGCAATTAGACTGAAAAAGTAAGTTCATTGTTGACAAATATAAACTTAATGATCTTTGTGTTAAGTTCCATTGTTATACATGTCTAGATATATATCTTTTGATACATTGCTTGTGATGATAGTTGTGCATGATCGGGTAACAATGCAGTCTATTCAGTGTGATGAACCGCATCCTGAGCTTCTTTGTTGTGGTATCCACAGACCTGAAGTCTCACACGAAGTCTCTTTTGAGCTTCAAGGTGCAGCAAAAGATTCCCAAAGTTGGAACAAAAAGAGTCCCAAATGTGGACCATCACCAAACAAAAATTCCAAAAAGGAATTCAGAAGATTCCCAAGGGGAACGATAGGAAATGAAAAATTCCAAAATGGAATTAAAAAGAAGTCCCAAAGTGGACCAAATCCGAATAGAACCCAGATTCCACACTGTTTATGACTGTAAGTGACCAGGTTTTTGTGCAATAAGCATTCAAGTGGTGGTTGATTAGGAAATATGTTGACATATGTATACATGTGGGTCACATAAGTCATTCTAATCGAATCTTAATCTCATCATGATACCGAATAAGTAAGTGTGTCAACTTGAGCTAATTGGTATGTTTTCATATTATCACTCAATCAAACATAAGTCAAATGTCTATTCAAAACTTCTAAAACATGTTCAGATAATGTTTGGTATGATCTCACTGCGATATTTTGATTCATTGCATTGCATATGTCTTTATTTTAATGTGTGTGCTTTGTGTGTGCAGGCATATGGAATCTTTATTGACACATCGACATCCTTGTTAAACTTAAAAATTTCAAGAAATTTCAAGTTTAGGGGGAGAATAAATTGAAGAAGAAAAATATCTGCAAAATCCAAAAATATTCTTCAATAAGTGTGTTTTGAATGAACAAGATTATGTGGTATGAAAAGCAAATGTATTGGATGTGTTAAAAACAAACCCAAGGTCTTGTGATTTATTTTAAGAAAATTTGCTTCGGGATATAGAAAATTTGGTTGTGCAAAAACATTTTTTCTTGGAAAATCAAAGAAAAGGAAAAAGGGACTTAATTGGAATTAATTTTATTGAGTTGTCCCATGTTGTTGATATTTAATGTGACAAATTCTATTAAGGATGTCTTGTCTAATTAATATGTCGAGAATGTTGCAGGTGCAATAAATGCCGTTGAAAAAGTCAACAGACGAGAAAAATTAAGAAAGTTGATCAAGTGTTGTTGCCGGGCAAAGATATCAGAACACTATTTAGCCGGGTAATGAAGATACTATTTAGCCGGGTACAGGGTTGTGTCTGATATGAGCCGGATGATTGTGAAAAAGAATACAGCCGGGTGAAGATATTATGACTACTGTATGGCCGGGCAATGAACATGTCAAATTTATGCCGGGTGAAGAAGTCATTAATATCTGCCGGGTGACAAGTTGTGTCACTATACAGCCGGGTGAAGAAATGTTATCACTGTACAGCCGGGTAAAAGAGAAGTTATCTTGCTGTGTAAGTGAATAACACTGTGTAGTCGGGTAAAAGAAGACAACTGTGTTGCCGGGTGATGAAGAAAAGGCATGTCGGGTGAAGAAGGTATCACTATGCAGCCGGGTAATGAACAAACAATCATTGTGAAAGCCGGGTGATGTTGTGAAGATAACTATGCTGCCGGGTGATGAATAAAACCAAACAGGTGTAGTTGTTCCTAACCTTTACCCGTCACTACAGTGGTTTACCGTCTCTACAGTGATTAACCCGTCAAGTGTTTTTACATGTTATATGTTGACCCGTCACATGTTGCGACTTGTCTCAAGTACTTGACCCGTCCCAACAGTACATGACCCGTCTCAACACTGCATGACCCGTCAAGGCTTATTGGGCTTTTAAGTGTTTACCCGTCTAAGTTGTTTACCCGTCACTTAAGTTTGACCTAAATTTTCAAGCATATAAAACCCGCCTCTTCACAAACACTTATCATTTTTCACATTCACTTTCAAGCACAAATCCCCTGCACAAAAATTGTTGATTATCATATTCAATCAATCGTTCTGTAACAAGTTATATTGATTGAATAAGGTAAAATTTACATGTTTCGAGCTTGATAAAACTGCAAATCGGTCGTTAAAACAGAAATTGATGATGAACAGTACTTGATCACTGAATCGACACTTTGATTGTGTGTGTTAAAACTAAAATCGAATGTTGTTTTAGGTGTATTTATTGTCGATTATCAACAATCAAACACTCATTTGCACCAAAAATCCTTAAAATCAACAGAATCAACCAAAATTGTTCTATGAACTGTGAAAAATTCTAAAATGTTAACTTCAAAATGACAAAATGTGTGTTCAACATTGACAAATCATTGTTAAAACTGATATTAAACATGTTAAACAAATTCATTATACAAATTTCTGATTCATGTGCTTAAGTGAATAAACTGTTTAATGGTGAAAATTTTATATGATCATTAAAATTCAAAGTTGCTTTAACCAAAATGATGAGAATCAGTTTGATTAGACCAATTTAGGAGTTAAAATGATTATGTGAATGTTTTACTTTCATAGCTTTTTGTTCAAACACTTATGCAAATTTTGAAATTTATTAATGAATAATCTAACACATTTGTCTTGTTTTTGTCTTAAACAGATGGAGAATTTGAAGTTTGAGCCTAAGCACAATCTAGTTGCTTGTTTAGATGAGTCTATTCCAGAGACTGAGGGGTATAGAGACATGATGAGATTCATCAAGAGAACCAAGTATGTCTATGCCATGTGTGCAAAGCCAGTGATTTATGCCAGACTTATCAAAAGCTTCTGGAGAACAGCTGAAGTGGTTACAAATGAAGATGGTGTGATTGTGGTAAGAGGGAATATTACCAAAGAGTTAGTATTGACTGTTTCTGAAGAAGCTATCAGAACAGCATTGAGGATTGATGAGGATGAGATAGGAGCCAATGATGAGTTGACTATTGCTGAATGTCAAACGTGTTTTGTTAATATGGGTCATCCTCCCGTATTTCCAAAGTCATAATTTGTTAGAGCAAGATTGGGGAAGAAATGGAAGTTACTGTGTTATGTCATTCAACAGTGCATGTCAAGAAGGAGTGCTGGTTTTGATAACTTCCCATATGACATAGCATCTCCCATTGTAGCAATTGCAGAAAACAAACCATTCAATATGTCTAAGTGGATAATGAATGGATTTGTATTTAATTTGGTGAAGGGAAAGAGGTTCAAGTTTCTCATGTATCCGAGATTCTTGCAACTTATGATCAATATGGCTTATCCTATCATCAGAACAGAAGGTTATGCTGGAGGAGTTTTGTATACAGAAGACATGAATGACTTATCTTATAGGAAGATGAGCATAGGAAATGTTCCAAGTGTTGAGTTATTTGACTATATGAGGGATATAGCGAATAATGAGGAAGATATTGAGGCAGTATACCATCATATTTCACATGGAGAAATAGTGAATCCACAGGACCTGATTGATGAGGTGCCTGATAACTTACTGGTTGATGACGAGTACTTTGCTAGACATCCAGAAGAAGAAGATGGATCTGAGAATGATGATGATGATGATGGTGATGATAATGATGATGATGATGATGATAGTGGTGATGATGGAAATAGTGATGATAGTGCTGAATCAGTTCATGAGGAGACAGAGAATATTGAGGTTGATGAACCAATGGAGACTGAAGCAGAAAATGTCGAAGTTATTGAACCAGTTGTGACTGAAGAACCTGTTGAGGTTGCTAGTGTTGTAGAAGAAATGGTTGTTGAAAATCCTAAGTCTATCACAATACAGTATGTTAGATCTCGAAGATCTAAGTCTGTGATTGAGCGTGCATTGGTTGAGGAACCTAGTGTGATAGAATGTGTTGATGAGCCTGAACAGATAGATGTTGTCCAGATTGCACAGGAAGTAATGGCCGATGTAGAGACTATTGCACAGATAGTTGATGATACTGATGCTGGCATTGCTGCTTCTGTTCCAGTTGATATACCCACCACATCATCTCCAGTTGCTGAAAACATTGAACAAACTTTGGAGTCTTCACCAAAAATTGTTTCAAGTGTTAGTGTGAATGAGGATAAGCAGAAAATTGCTGAGTTAGAAGAGATGGTAGCAAAACTCTTGGATGCTAATGAACAGTTAAAGGCATCAAATGATCGAAAGAAGAAGAGACTAGAAGAGTTTTGGGCCACTCATAATCAGAATCCTGAAACATTCAAAGCATTGGATGCTGATTATTTGAAAATGAAGGAGGATTATGGAATGTTGAAGTCTGATTATGAAACTTTGAAGGAGGAACATGAAAATCTGAAGTATGATTATAAAGAGTTGAAGGCAGAATGCAATACTCTTGATGCTGAGAAGGAAATGTTGGAAAAATGGTTGGAAGAAACCAGATCAAAGAAGTCAGGTTCTACATCAGATAAAGATTTTTCGGATGAAGTGATGGAAGTGACTGAACCTACTCAAGAAGCAAAAGTTTACCATACTAGAGCACGTGGTACAAAGAATGTGGGCATAAGGGTTGAATCTCCAATTACTATTCCCGATGAAGCTGCTGAAACTGTCAATCCTGACAAGGCTGAGGGAAAAAGAAAGTTAGATGCAGTGCCTGAGATTACTGGTGAAGAAAGTTGTATTAAAAAGGCGAGAATAGAAGAAGTTCAGATTGAGCCGATTCAATCTGGAACTGAGACTGAAATGGCTGAGAAAGCAAAGGTAGATGAGACTGTGATAGAAGATGAAACTGATAAAACAGTTCAGATTGAGCCGATTCAATCTGAATCTGTAGTGATAGAGGAAGTGCCTGAAGTGGTTGAATTGATTGAAACTATGCCAGAAAATGTGACTGAAGAAGCATTTCAGTTTGAGCCGGTTCAAACTGAAACTGCACCAATGATTGAGACACTAGATGATCTAGATGACATTGATTTCACAGAATCTGAACCGGAGGTTGAGCCTGAAACTAATCCTGATGATGAGATTCCAGCTGACTTGCCTGAACGCTTTGCTTATCTTGAGAAGATGAAGTACAATCCAGTATATCTGAATGGGCTAACTGTGAGTCAAATCAACGAAGAGTATGAGAAATGTTTGATTGCACAAGATAAAGCAGCTGCTGATGAGAAAGAGTTTATTGTTGAGATGGGAGAATGGACACCACTTCAAGAAAGCCTGAACATTGATGATTTACCTCCAACAGAGCTCTATCATCAAAATCCAGAAGAAATGTCTTCCAGAAATATGCGAGAATGGTTGAGTTCGAGGAACTATCCATATAAAACTTTGAAGAGACTGAAGCATGAATCGCTAAAGAAAATTGTTGTAAGTTTCATGAAGACTGAGAAAATGTACAATCGTATGTTTTATCTGGATTACAACAACCCGCAATATTATGAGCTGACGAAGAGATATAAAGTGCTCGAACCAAAAGAAATTACAGTGATGGCTTTACCAGAGAATGCGCACAAAAAGAGGAAGGAGTTGATAGATATGTTTCCAAGTGAAGTCAAGTCATACAATATACCTATGGATGTACGTGAATCATGGCATAAATCTGCCACAGCAGGTGATGTTGTGAGATCACTGTTGAGCAAGGGTCAGTCGGTTGCTGAACTTCTTGATTCTATGATCGTACCAGAAAAGTCCAACAAGGTAAAAATTATTGCATGGAAATATGACGAGGTGTTTGATGCTTTCTTGATCAAAAGAGTAAATGGTTTATGCGATGTATACCATTATTACTCTAGTATTTTCAAATTAGAAGTGCAAGATTTGAAGGAGTTGCACAAGCTGAGATTGATCAATCACACGCATGCTGCGCGTGGTGACAAATGTGCGATGCTACTTGATGCTGGGATAAGTCGTATGCCAAAGTATTTGGAGTTCAGAGGACAACAGGAGGATAGTGCTTATGTTCAATCGAAGAAAACAAGAAAACAAAAGAAGTTGGTGGTGAGTGAGGATATGTACTTAGAAGAGTTTTCTGACGAATACTTTGATAAGGTAACTGATCCGGGGTTGAAAGTGATAGATGGTACTCAAGCGACAAAACCAATTCTTAAGTTTTTCTATAATTAGAAAACTTTTGAGCTGAAATTGGTAAGAAATTTGGACGACTGGGATAAGGATATGATCACACTTTTCAGTACGTTTGAGCTGAAGTTGTTGCATCCATCTTATATTGATCACCTGAGAAGTTACAAAATGGAGAAGTGTAAAGACAAAGTTGCTACTGCGTCAGAGAAGATTCGGCTAAGGAAGGCATTACTCAATGCTAACCTTGTGAAGGTCGATATTCCAGAGATAGAGTTTATGCGAGTGACTGCGAAGGGTACACTGGAAGTGCAAGTCAAAGGGCGAGAACTGCCATATGAATTTTATGCTAATATTGATTTTGCAGGTTTAACTCTTGATTCTCTGAGACGAATGAATGCCTGTGCTATCCTTACAAACGAGTCAAAGCCAAGACAAGCAAAGATCGCAGAAAAGTTCAAGTCATGCATCGAGGAAGCGTTGAAAGAACAAGAAGAATATAAAGGAAAAGAGTTGCTGGATGTTAAAGATGAACCTGAAGATTGGTCAGAGATTGGAGCTGAAAAAGCAAAAGAAGAAAACTGTTCGAAGTTTTTGTTGAAGTCCAAAGATAAATCTTAGGGGGAGTACTGTTAGGGCTATTTCCAGTTTAAGATTTATTTTGTACTTGTTTTATACATTTATGTATATTTTAGGGTTTATTTTGTTATTTTCCCTAAAATGTATTTGTTGCTTAAAGCATGTAGTGAGAGAGTGTGAGGAGAGAGGCTAGATCACTATTCACGTTAGAGAGAGAACTAAGTGTGTGTGATTTATTTTCTCCTGCATTTGTACTACAAAACTTGCTTTGATCATCAATATACAAAGAGAATTATTAGTAATGAACTGTGTTAATGATTGAACTGTTTTGTTTATACGAATCATTCTGATCATTTGTGCAATATCGATCCAATTGAACCTATCATGTTGATTTTTTCAAAGGTTGATTTTTTGATCAATTTTGTTTTTGGTGTGATTATATAGGTAAATGTTGTAGTTTTATGTGAATATTTTTGAATTTTTCAAAAGTTGATTTTTTTATCAAATATGTTTTTGGTGTGATTATATAGGTAAATGTTGTGGTTTTATATGAAAATTTTTGATATTTTCGTAAGTTGCTTTTTTGTGCAAATTTTTTTTGGAGTGATTATATATGTAAAAGTTGTGATTTTATGTAAAAATTTATGATTTTTTCAAAAGTTGATTTGTTGATCAATTTTGTTTTTGGTGTCATTATATAGGTAAATGTTGTGGTTTTATGTGAAATTTTTTTATTTTTTCGTAAGTTGATTTTTTGATCAAATTTGTTTTTAGTGTGATTATATAGGTAAATGTTGTGGTTTTAGATGAAAATTTTTGGTTTTTTCAAAAGTTGATTTTTTAATCAAATTTGTTTTTGGTGTGATTATAGAGGTAAATGTTGTGGTTTATGTGAAATATTTTTATTTTTTCAAAAGTAGAATTTTTGATCAAATTTGTTTTTGGTGTGATTATATAGCTAAATGTTGTAGTTTTATGTGAAAATTTTTGACTTTTTCAAAAGTTGATTTTTTGATCAAATTTGTTTTTAGTGTGTTTATATAGGTAAATGTTGTGGTTTATATGAAAATTTTTTATGTTTTCTTAAGTTGATTTTTTGGGCAAATTTGTTTTTGTTGTGATTATATAAGTAAATATTGTGGTTTTATGTGAATGTTTTCTATTTTTTAGTAAGTTTATTTTTTGATTAAATTTTTTTTAGTGTGATTATATAGGTAAATGTTGTGGTTTTATATGAAAATTTTTGATGTTTTCGTAAATTGATTTCTTGGTCAAATTTGTTTTTAGTGTGATTAAATAAGTAAATGTTGTGGTTCTATTTGAAATTTTTTTATGTTTTCGAAAGTTAATTTTTTGATCAAATTTGTATTTGGTGTAATTATATAGGTAAATGATGTGGTTTTAGGTGAAAATTTTTGGATTTTTCAAAAGTTGATTTTTTGATCAAATTTGTTATTTGTGTGATTAAATATAGGTAAACTGTTGTGGTTTTATGTGAAAATTTGTTGATTTTTTGAAAGTTGATTTATTGATCAAATTTGTTTTTGGTGTGACTATATAAGTAAATGTTGTGGTTTTATGTGAAAATTTACTATTTTTCAATTGTTGATTTTTTGATCAAATATGTTTTTGGTGTGACTATATAGGTAAATGTTGACGTTTTATATGAAAAATTTTTATGTTTTTTCGAAAATTGATTTTTTGATCAAATTTGTTTTTAGTGTGATTATAAAGGTAAATGTTGTGATTTATATGAAAATACTTTTTTTCGTAAGTTGATTTTTTGGGAAAACTTGTTTTTGGTGTGATTATATAGTTAAATGTTGTGATTTTATGTGAAAATTTTTTATTTTTACAAAAGTTGAGTTTTTTTATCAAATTTATTATGGGTGTGATTATATAGGTAAATATAGTGGTTTTATGTGAAAATTTTAGATTTTTTCGTAAGTTGATTTTTTGATCAACCCGTAATTTTAGGTTGACACCGTTAACTACTCTTTAACTATTCCGTTCACTATTTATTAAGTTGGGGTTAAAGTTGCAAATAGCTAAACTAAACAATTAACTTAAAAACTAAATTAATAAGCTAACAAAGTAAAAGGATACAAAGTGTAAATGTGTAAATTAAATCCCAACCCTAATAACCACACCCCCATTGTCTTTCTTTGTTTACACCGGCAACAATCACAAATCATCGACACAACTCATCATCATCTCTCGTCTTCTCGTCTGCAGATTCCGACCAGCCTCGTCGTCACCATCTCTCTCTCTCTCTTGTCGTCTTCCCTTGTTGCTACGCCGTCAAACCACACAGCCACCTCCTTGTTCCCCCTCCCGTCTTCGACAACAGCCACTGCACCCCTTTTCATCTCTAAATCCATCATCTTCGACAACAACAGCCGCTCCATTAAAACCTTCTTCTCGAATAATAGGATGAGCAATATTAATCATCAGTTGCAAGAATCGTGGGTACATCAAAAACTTGAACCTCTTCCCTTTAACCAGATTGAAAATGAACCCTTTCATAATCCACTTGGACATATTGAATGGTCGATTCTCAGCAATAGCAACTATGGGAGATGCAATATCTGAAGGAAAGTTGTCAAATCCAGCACTTCTCCTTGACATACACTGTTGGATGACATAGCATAACAGCTTCCACTTCTTTCCCAATCTTGCTCTAACAAACTGCTGCTTAGGAAATATGGTAGGATGTCCCATATTGATAAAACAAGTCTGACATTCAGCAGTTGTTAGCTCATCAGAAGCACCAATCTCATCTTCATCTATCCTTAAAGCAGTCTGGATGGACTCTTCAGACACAGTTAACTGTAACTGTCTGGTAATATTTCCTCTAACCACAGTTACACCGGCTTCATCAGTAAACACCTCAGCAGTCCTCCAGAAAGTCTTTATAAGTCTTGCATACACAATTGGCTTTGCACACATTGCATAAACATACTTTGTTCTTCTAAGAAATTTGATCATGTCTCTATACCCTTCTGCTTCTGGTATAGATTCATCCAAACAAGCAACAAGATTGTGCTTTGGCTCAAACTTAAGTTCATTCATCTGTTATGACAAAACAAGACACATGTGTTAGACTTTTCATTCAAAAATAACAAATGATCAGAATGATCAGAATGATTAGTACAAACAAAACAGTTCAATCAGCAACACAATTCATTACTAAATAATTCTCTTTTGTATTGATGATCAAAGCAAGAATGTAGTACAAAATGCAGGAGAATGTAATCACACACACTTAGTTCTCTCTCTAACGTGAATATGTGATCTAGACTCTCTCTCTAACATTCTCTTACTACATGCTTTATGCAACAATACATTTTAGGGAAAATAACAAAATAAACCCTAAACTATACACAATGTATAAAACAAGTACAAAGTAAATCTTAAACTGGAAATAACTCTAACAGTACTCCCCCTAAGATTTATCTTTGGACTTCAAAAATTCTTCAAATAGTTTTCATCTTTTTCTTTTTCAGCTCCAATCTCTCACCAATCTTCAGACTCTTCTTTAACATCCAGCAACTCTTTTCCTTTGTATTCTTCTTGTTCTTTTAACGCTTCCTCGATGCATGACTTGAACTTCTCCGCGATCTTTGCTTGTCTTGGCTTTGACTCGTTTGTAAGGATGGCACAGTCATTCATGCGTCTTAGAGAATCAAGAGTCAAACCTGCAAAATCAATATTAGCGTAAAATTCATATGGCAATTCTCGCCCTTTGACTTGCACTTCTAGTGTACCCTTCGCAGTCACACGCATAAACTCTATCTCTGGAATATTGACCTTCACAAGGTTAGCATTGAGTAATGCCTTCCTTAGATGAATTTTCTCTGACGCAGCTGCAATCACCTCAATCATCACCATAAACAGATTTCGATCAGCTTCAGCAACTTTGTCTTTGCACTTCTCCATCCTGTAACTTCTCAGATGATCGATGTACGATGGATGTAACAATTTCAGCTCGAACGTACTGAATAAGATGATCATGTCCTTATCCCAGTCATCCAGATTTCGTACCAATTTCAGCTCAAAAGTTTCCTGATTATAGAAAAACTTCAGAATTGGCTTTGTCGCTTGTGTACCATCAATCACTTTCAACCCCGGATCAGTCACTTTATCAAAATATTCATCAGAAAATTCTTCTAAATACATGTCACGCACCACCAACTTCTTTTGTTTCCTTGTTTTTTTCGATTGAACATAAGCACTATCTTCTTGTTGTCCTCTAAACTCCAAATACTTTGGCAACCGGCTTATCCCAGCATCTAACAGCATCGCACATTTGTCACCACGCTTAACATGCGTGTGATTGATCAATCTTAGTGTGACACCCCGCCCGGCGGCGGAAACACCGGGCTGTCATTGGAATTGGATATCAATAGTACAAAGCACATGGCACACTAAAAGCATATTTTAATATCATTAAGGCAGTAATTGTTGTGACATAAAAGAGAAATAAATAGTCTCAAACAGTAATAAAGCAAACAATTAATAACGTTTAATTTCCATTTATTCTAGGTCCAATAAGCATCCTAAATGTCTTGAAGGTATAAAACGCTCAAACACCACCTGAAATATGTAAAAATAAAGTTAGCTAATTAAAGCTAGTGAGTAAACCACAATTTGAATACATAGTAATAAAGAAATCCGAGATCATCATAATATGCTGCGCAATCTTACATGCATAGCTATTTCATATCATTCTCGACCATGACACCTTGAACACACATTGAACACATTGAACAACATCATTGTATAGCATCTTGTAATCGTTTGTCATGAGGAACCAACTCATGTTATTAATTAAAGATAACCTTTTTAGCAACCGTCACGTAACCGTCTCGATATAAGTTATCAATAATTATTTAAGCATCTAAGGGACATAGCAACATAGCATAGCAACTTGTATCATCGTATAGCAACTTGTAACATAGCAACTTGTAACATTGAAATTTGAATGGCCGGGTTTAAATCACCTGTTTTGAAATAAATGCAGGTGGGTTTGTCAAACCATTAGCGCTAACATTGTACCGGTGGGATTACTAAGTAACAATACTACTTTAAACTACCACATAAGGATTGCATCTTGCCGCGAACAAGACTAACACATTTAATGATCTCATTTGAAAATAGAAACAAAGAAACGAAAACCGAAAACATTGAATAGTAATTGAACATATTTCAGCCCCAAAATGTAAACGTAAAAAGGGGAGTGAATTTACTCACCTTGAAATGCAATAGATAACCGAATTAGAAACGCAGTTATAACGAACCGAGGGTTGCCCAAATATTAGTATCACCTAATTAATTGGGAAAAACCCTAACTTAGAAACGAAACAATAATATAGCAACAAGAATCAAAATCAGAAAATCTAGGGTTTCAGATTTGGGATTTTAGGGTTTTGAAATACGAATTAGAAAATTAGGGTTTTGAAATATAAATTATTAATTAGGGTTTTGAAATAAAATTTGGGAATTTATACGAAACGTAGTAGTATTTTCGAAATAAATATATTTTACAAGAATCTATTATTATTTGTATATATGTATTTAAAATCTGTATGTTTTAAGATTTAACATAATATTTAACTTAAAATATTTATTTAGAAAATATAGTTTTATGTTTAAAATGTGTAAAAATGAGAAAATAAAAAGAAAAGTGGTTGTGGGACTCGAACCCACGACCAAGCTGTTCAAATCAGGAGATCAAACCATCAGAGCAGATGCTACATTTGATTAATAATTCGACTGAAATTACTTTTAACCATTTTAAGTTAACCATCCCTTTATCCATTACAAGCCCTAGATCAAAGATTCATTCAATTCGTTCAACATGTTAATCCAATCCAAAACAAAACATAGGGCTTTTGATCCCCATTGAAACACGATTATTTTGATCTAAGAAACTTACTTATTAATGCCGATTTGATATGGATTCGGGAAGACAAAGAACTCGACTGTTTCTGATGAAAATCTGTGAACCAAGAATGAAATGAGATGTAATTGATTGTTTAGAAATGTGTGGATGACTGAGATGATTGAAACGAATCCAAAAAGTACCTGTGTAGATGCTCCGAAGGTAGAACACGACAAGTCGTCGGAGAATTATGTTTTGGTCGATGGTTTGGGTGATTGCAGAGACAAGAAGGGAATGATTTGGTGCTATAGAAACGTTAGTCGATGTAAATGGAGTATTATGGAATTAATCAATCGTTGATTACGGGTTGTTTATGGAAATTGCGATTACAATTTTTTTTGAATTGGAATCAAATTGGAATTGATAATAGCAGAAACGCGTTTGTAAACATTAATGGGGGGTTCGAAACTTGTTAAGGAATGTTTGGGAATGATTTTGGGTTGATTGGAAGTGATTAGCGCGTGAAATAAAGGGTTCGTCGGAGTTGGGAGCTGGCCGGAAACACCTGTCGCCGGAATTGCGACTTCAACAGAGGGGGGGGGGGAAATCTGGTTTGGGTATTTTTCACTTACAGCCCCTGCAGTTACAAGGAGTGTTAAATAAGTTTAATAATAAGTTTTATTTTTGACAGTTTTGGCCCAAAGTTAGTTTTTTAAATGAATTCAACCAACTAGCCTAACCAAGTTAAGACGAAATGTTCACGTAAGTGATGTTTTTATGTTTTTATTTCGTTGTTGACGTTAGATGGCTATTTTGAGACTTTGATAGAATTTATCTTTAATAACTTTTATAAAATCACTTTTATTAAATACGATTTATATATCTTTGAGATTCATGCAATATAAATAATAATTATTTGTTACACTTAGGAATTTATTTGTAGTCGTTGGATAAACATTTGATCGATAAGCATTAAAGACGAGAATTAACGTAGCGTCCATTGATATTTATATATTTAATATCGACGCGTTACTTTTAACGAAATTAAATACGAATCCAATTTAAAAGATAAATACTTCGGGTTCGAGCCGGGTATTCGGGTGCGGGTTTGGGGCAGTTGTCACAGTCTCCCCTCCTTATAGAAATTTCGTCCCGAAATTTTCTCAAACCGAGGTAGAAGAAGAAGAAGCAAAAAATATGGATATTAAGCTTTTATTTGGTCCTCACGTTCTTAAATAAGCTCACGTACACGTTTTGATTTAGAACGAACTTTTATTATTGGTATCCGACTACGCTTGAGCGGCTCAACTTCACGATCCATAATTTCTCATAGCCGTTGAATAAATTTCATCGAATCCTCGATTTAAATATCATTGAGAGTCACAAACAGATTTCTATAAGATTAACATTTCTTCAGATTTAAAAAAAATAGGTTATTTATTTGTTTGTTTATTTAATTTGTATTTATTATTTTTATTATCATATATATAATTTAAGCTCGCAATATCGGTGCACATACGAACGAGTCATTCTTTCTTTGTCTTTACATCAACACGAGCCAAAAACACGTCATAACACTCACACATATATTTTGAGTTAAACGTAAACAAGAGTTTCAAACGTCGAAGTTACCAAGAGTCATGGAAAGAGATAAACATGAAGAGTTCACGACCTTGAAGTTTAAGTTCGTACCATAAATATAAAAAAAACAGATAGAAACATTTTTTTTCTCGTTCGATACATAAAGATTTTCAAGTCTAACACGGATAATAGCAAAAGATGAAACAAACTCTAATGAAACAAAACTCTTATCAGCATCTGAATCAAGTAAAACTGGAACGTAACGATTACTCCTGAGGACCCATACCGTTCACCACGTCATTGTTTGCTTGAGCTTGATTAGCGTTGATATAGAAAGTTCTAGCACGACCAGTGTGATTTGCATTAGCATTGGTATTCACGTTGACATTGATAGGCTGAGGACAATTGTTGCGGAAATGAGTTGGGTCGCCACAATTGAAACAAGCAGGACCTTGATTACCCCGATTATTATTTTTCCAACAATCTTTTGCCCAATGCCCATAACGTTGACAGACAGAACATTTAAAACATGGAGTTTCAGGAGCATGATGAAAAGGACAGTTGTTGCATTTGGGCAAGAATCCCGTATAAGACTTCCGGTTATCATTACCCCTTTGCGGTGCCATAGGAGGAGTAGGAGCAGTTATTGCATAATTTGTGGCATGGTTCTTACGCTTCTTGGAATTGGATGAGGATTCGGGCTTAAAACCCTTATAAGAATCATCCTCAGATGGTTTAGGATCGTCATTAGAAGAAGCTTTGGACTTTTTGTTACCCTTTCGAGTCAACGTACCAGCCCGCACATGATTTTTGGTAAGACGACCCGCTAAAGTCATTGCCTCACCCACGGTATCGGGTTTACTACCCCAAACAGCATCTTGGATAGTCATGGGTAAGCCCCCGATATATTGCTCAATGCCACGAGATTCGGGAGTAACCATATTAGGGCAAAGAGTACTAAGCTGGGAAAAACGATCATTGTAGGCCACATTCTCACCACTATCTTGTTTGAGGGCCCAGAATTCACCCTCGAGTTTACGAATTTCACTAGGAGGGCAATACTTGTCAGTCATGGCGGTTTTGAATTCATCCCAAGTCATTTCAGATATTTCATCTTCACCGCGTCTACGTTTTTCATCATTCCACCACGTCAGAGCACCCTTTTGAAGGACACTCGTGGCATAGCGGACCTTGAAGTTATCAGGGCAATCACAATTAACGAAGGTACTCTCCATGCTTTCATACCATTGGAGAAGACCCGTAGCCCCTTCAGTACCGAAGAATTTGGTGGGACCACAAGAGTTGAAGTACTTAAGAGTACAATGGGGAGCTTTAGGTTCTTTGTTTTCATTAGCAGCATTAAGTTGGTTCACAAGAGTAGGCAAAAGGTTAGCCATTTGGGTCGCAATCGTGTTAGCAAGTCGTTCGAGTCTCGTCGACATTCTATAAGATAAGATAGAAAATAATTTTTCATGACACATAGGAAATTTTGGATAACATAAGTGTAACAAAATTTTGATTTAATGAAATTGTAATTGTACTTAGAACATCATTGAATCCTTTGAAACATACCATAGAAACCACTTAGAAACTTTTAGGAATATTAATAGATGAACTTGGAATAACATTTGAATTAATAAATAAATTCACAAAAATAATTATAAATCGTTGAAAGAAAATCATACAATCATTTAAGAAAATAAAACTTTGAAGGCTTAGGAATGTGTCTGGGTTTTGGACACTTTAGACTTATCAAAGTGCTAAGTTCGTTTTTCAACGTATTCGAGAAGGCGTGCTTTAGCCTATAGGTTCACACTCATCTCGAACATCCCCAGGTAAGCATACAGGTCTCTTAAAGAGATTTATACGAAATGCTTGCCTTAGACAGGATGTCCGTGATACAGGCGTTCCCCCTTCCAGATTGCACACGTTCTCACGTTTCAAACTCACTTAAGACGATGACGAGATCCCACAAAGAGAAGATCCTAATCACACAGACAAGTCTCTTGTAGCTCCTTCGCGAAATCGGATAAGAAATGAAATAAAGAAAAGCATAGAAAGGTTCGTAGAAGGAAAACAAATAAGTATAAAAGAATTTCTAAGTACAAGTATTTGAACTAAGGACACTTAGGTTATAGTCTAGGTCGGTGTGTTTCTAATACCCTATCCTAGTTCCCTATAACCATGGCTCTGATACCAAACTGTGACACCCCGCCCGGCGGCGGAAACACCGGGCTGTCATTGGAATTGGATATCAATAGTACAAAGCACATGGCACACTAAAAGCATATTTTAATATCATTAAGGCAGTAATTGTTGTGACATAAAAGAGAAATAAATAGTCTCAAACAGTAATAAAGCAAACAATTAATAACGTTTAATTTCCATTTATTCTAGGTCCAATAAGCATCCTAAATGTCTTGAAGGTATAAAACGCTCAAACACCACCTGAAATATGTAAAAATAAAGTTAGCTAATTAAAGCTAGTGAGTAAACCACAATTTGAATACATAGTAATAAAGAAATCCGAGATCATCATAATATGCTGCGCAATCTTACATGCATAGCTATTTCATATCATTCTCGACCATGACACCTTGAACACACATTGAACACATTGAACAACATCATTGTATAGCATCTTGTAATCGTTTGTCATGAGGAACCAACTCATGTTATTAATTAAAGATAACCTTTTTAGCAACCGTCACGTAACCGTCTCGATATAAGTTATCAATAATTATTTAAGCATCTAAGGGACATAGCAACATAGCATAGCAACTTGTATCATCGTATAGCAACTTGTAACATAGCAACTTGTAACATTGAAATTTGAATGGTCGGGTTTAAATCACCTGTTTTGAAATAAATGCAGGTGGGTTTGTCAAACCATTAGCGCTAACATTGTACCGGTGGGATTACTAAGTAACAATACTACTTTAAACTACCACATAAGGATTGCATCTTGCCGCGAACAAGACTAACACATTTAATGATCTCATTTGAAAATAGAAACAAAGAAACGAAAACCGAAAACATTGAATAGTAATTGAACATATTTCAGCCCCAAAATGTAAACGTAAAAAGGGGAGTGAATTTACTCACCTTGAAATGCAATAGATAACCGAATTAGAAACGCAGTTATAACGAACCGAGGTTTGCCCAAATATTAGTATCACCTAATTAATTGGGAAAAACCCTAACTTAGAAACGAAACAATAATATAGCAACAAGAATCAAAATCAGAAAATCTAGGGTTTCAGATTTGGGATTTTAGGGTTTTGAAATACGAATTAGAAAATTAGGGTTTTGAAATATAAATTATTAATTAGGGTTTTAAAATAAAATTTGGGAATTTATACGAAACGTAGTAGTATTTTCGAAATAAATATATTTTACAAGAATCTATTATTATTTGTATATATGTATTTAAAATCTGTATGTTTTAAGATTTAACATAATATTTAACTTAAAATATTTATTTAGAAAATATAGTTTTATGTTTAAAATGTGTAAAAATGAGAAAATAAAAAGAAAAGTGGTTGTGGGACTCGAACCCACGACCAAGCTGTTCAAATCAGGAGATCAAACCATCAGAGCAGATGCTACATTTGATTAATAATTCGACTGAAATTACTTTTAACCATTTTAAGTTAACCATCCCTTTATCCATTACAAGCCCTAGATCAAAGATTCATTCAATTCGTTCAACATGTTAATCCAATCCAAAACAAAACATAGGGCTTTTGATCCCCATTGAAACACGATTATTTTGATCTAAGAAACTTACTTATTAATGCCGATTTGATATGGATTCGGGAAGACAAAGAACTCGACTGTTTCTGATGAAAATCTGTGAACCAAGAATGAAATGAGATGTAATTGATTGTTTAGAAATGTGTGGATGACTGAGATGATTGAAACGAATCCAAAAAGTACCTGTGTAGATGCTCCGAAGGTAGAACACGACAAGTCGTCGGAGAATTATGTTTTGGTCGATGGTTTGGGTGATTGCAGAGACAAGAAGGGAATGATTTGGTGCTATAGAAACGTTAGTCGATGTAAATGGAGTATTATGGAATTAATCAATCGTTGATTACGGGTTGTTTATGGAAATTGCGATTACAATTTTTTTTGAATTGGAATCAAATTGGAATTGATAATAGCAGAAACGCGTTTGTAAACATTAATGGGGGGTTCGAAACTTGTTAAGGAATGTTTGGGAATGATTTTGGGTTGATTGGAAGTGATTAGCGCGTGAAATAAAGGGTTCGTCGGAGTTGGGAGCTGGCCGGAAACACCTGTCGCCGGAATTGCGACTTCAACAGAGGGGGGGGGGAAATCTGGTTTGGGTATTTTTCACTTACAGCCCCTGCAGTTACAAGTAGTGTTAAATAAGTTTAATAATAAGTTTTATTTTTGACAGTTTTGGCCCAAAGTTAGTTTTTTAAATGAATTCAACCAACTAGCCTAACCAAGTTAAGACGAAATGTTCACGTAAGTGATGTTTTTATGTTTTTATTTCGTTGTTGACGTTAGATGGCTATTTTGAGACTTTGATAGAATTTATCTTTAATAACTTTTATAAAATCACTTTTATTAAATACGATTTATATATCTTTGAGATTCATGCAATATAAATAATAATTATTTGTTACACTTAGGAATTTATTTGTAGTCGTTGGATAAACATTTGATCGATAAGCATTAAAGACGAGAATTAACGTAGCGTCCATTGATATTTATATATTTAATATCGACGCGTTACTTTTAACGAAATTAAATACGAATCCAATTTAAAAGATAAATACTTCGGGTTCGAGCCGGGTATTCGGGTGCGGGTTTGGGGCAGATGTCACACTTAGCTTGTGCAGCTCCTTCAAATCTTGCACTTCTAACTTGAAAATACTAGAGTAATAATGGTAAACATCGCATAAACCATTAACTCTTTTGATAAAGAAAGCATCAAACACTTCGTCATATTTCCATGCAATGATTTTCACCTTTTTGGACTTTTCCGGTACGATCATAGAATCAAGCAGTTCAGCAACGGACTGTCCTATGCTCATCAGAGATCTAACCACATCTCCTGCTGTGGCTGATTTATGCCATGATTCTCGTACGTCCATAGGAATATTGTATGACTTGACTTCACTTGGAAACATATCAATCAACTCCTTTCTCTTTTTGTGCGCATCCTCTGGTAAAGCCATCACCGTTATTTCTTTGGGTTCGAGCACTTTGTATCTCTTTGTCAGCTCATAATATTGTGGGTTGTTGTAATCCAGATAAAACATCCAATTGTACATCTTCTCAGTCTTCATAAAACTTACAACAATTTTCTTCAGCGATTCATGCTTCAGTTTCTTCAAAGTTCTGTATGGATAGTTCCTCGAACTCAACCATTCTCGCATGTTTCTGCTAGACATCTCTTCTTGATTTTGATGATAAAGCTCTGTTGGAGGTAAATCATCAATATTCATACTCTCTTGTAACGGTGTCCACTCACCCATCTCAACAACAAACTCCTTTTCATCAGCAGTTGCTTTATCTTGTGCAGTCAAACATTTCTCATACTCTTCATTAATTTGACTCACAGTCAGCCCATTCAGATATACTGGATTGTACTTCATCTTTTCCAGATAAGCAAAACGTTCAGGCAAATCAGCTGGAATCTCATCTTCAGGATTAGTTTCAAGCTCAACCTCAGGTTCAGACTCTGTGAAATCTATATCATCTAAATCATCCAGTGCCTCTATCATCGGTGCAGTTTCAGTTTGAACCGGCTCAAACTGAAATGCTTCTTCAGTTACATTCTCTGGCGCATTTTCAACCACTTCAACCACTTCAGGCAATTCAGTTTCCACTACAGATTCAGATTGAATCGGCTCAATCTGAACTGTTTTCTCAATTTCAGCTTCTTTCACAGTTTCATCTACCTTCGCCATCTCAGCTTCAGTTTCAGATTCAGATTGAATCGGCTCAATCTGAATTTCTTCTATTCTTGCCTTTTTAGTACAACCTTCTTCACCAGTAATCTCAGGCACAACATCTAACTTTCTTTTTCCCTCAGCTTTGTCAGGATTGACAGAATCAGCAGCTTCATCGGGAATAGTAATTGGAGACTTAACCCTTATGCCCACATTCTTCGTACCTCGTGCTCTAGTATAATAAACTTTGGCTTCTTGAGTATGCTCAGTCACTTCCATCACATCATCCGAAAAATCTTTATCTGATGTAGAACCTGACTTCTTTGATCTGGTTTCTTCTAACCATTTTTCCAACATCTCCTTCTCAGCATCAAGAGTATTGCATTCCGCCTTTAACTCTTTATAATCATCTTTCAAATTTGCACGCTCTTCCTTCAAATTTTCATAATCAGCTTTCAATTTCACATAATCCGCATCTAATGCTTTGAACGTTTCAAGATTCTGATTATGAGTAGCCCAAAAATCTTCTAATCTCTTCTTCTTTCTATCATTAGATGCTTTCAACTGTTCATTAGCATCCAAGAGTTTTGCTACCATCTCTTCTAACTCTCCAAAGATTGTTCAATGTTTTCAGTTGCTGGAAATGATGTGGTGGCTATATCAACTGGAACAGAAACAGTAAAGCCAGCATCAGTATCATCAACTACCTGTGCAGTAGTCTCTACTTCGGCTATTACTTCTTGAGCAATCTGAACAATGTCCACCATCTGTTCAGGCACATTCACATCTTCAATCACAATCGGTTCCTCCACAATTATAGGATCAATCACAGGTTTCGATCTTCGAGATCTAACATACTGCACTGCGATATTCTTAGGAACTTCTATAACACCTTCTTCTGCAACACTGACAACCTCAACAGGTTCTTCAATCACAGCTGGTTCAATAACTTCGACATTTTCTGTTTCAAATCCCATTGGTTCATTACCTTCAACATTTTCTGCCTCCTCATTATCTGATTCAGCATCATCATTCCCATCATTCTCATTATCATCATCACTATCATCCTTACTTTCACTATCACCACCATCACTTTCATCACCTTCTTCTTCTTCTTCGTTCTCAGATCCATCTTCTTCTTCTGAATGTCGAGCAAAATACTCATCGTCATCCAACAGATTATCAGGCACCTCATCAACTAGGTCCTGTGGATTTACTATCTCTCCATGTGAAATATGATGGTATACTACCTCAATATCTTCCACATTATTTGCTATATCCCGCATATAGTCAAATAGCTCAACACTTGGAACATTCCCGATACTCATCTTCCTATAAGATAGATCATTCATGTCCTCAGTATATAGAATCCCTCCAGCAACTCCTTCATCTCTGATAATAGGATATGCAACATTAATCATCAATTGCAAGAATCTCGGATACATGAGAAACTTGAATCTTTTGCCTTTCACCAAATTGAATACAAACCCATTCATAATCCATTTCGACATGTTGAATGGTTTGTTCTCTGCAATAGCAACAATTGGAGATGCGATGTCAGAAGGAAAATTGTCAAAACCAGCACTCCTTCTTGACATGCATTGTTGTATCACATAGCATAATAACTTCCACTTCTTCCCCAATCTTGCTCTAACAAATTGTGACTTTGGAAATACAGGAGGATGACCCATATTAACAAAACACGCTTGACATTCAGCAACTGTCAGTTCATCATTAGCACCTATCTCATCATCATCAATCCTCAATGCTGTTCTGATAGCTTCCTCAGAAACAGTCAACTGTAAGTCTTTTGTGATGTTTCCTCTAACAACAATCACACCATCTTCACCAGTTACCACCTCAGCTGTTCTCCAGAAACTTTTGATAAGCCTGGCATAGATCACTGGCTTTGCACACATGGCATAGACATACTTGGTTCTCTTGATAAATCTCATCATATCTCTATACCCGTCTGTTTCTGGTATAGTTTCATCCAAACAAGCAACTAAATTGTGCTTAGGCTCAAACTTCAAATTCTCCATCTGTTTAAAACAAAAACAAGACAAATGTGTTAGATTCTTCATTAATAAATTTCAAATTTACATAAGTGTTTGAAAAACAGTTATAAAAGTAAAACATTCACATAATCATTTTAACTCCTAAATTGATCTAACAATCTGATTTTCATCATTTTGGTCAAAACAACTTTGAATTTTAATGATCATACAACATTTTACAATTAAACAGTTTACTCACTTAAGAACATGAATCAGAAATTTGTATAATGAAGTTATTTAACATGTTAAGCTCAGTTTCAACAATGATTTGTCAATGTTTAACACACATTTTATCCTTTTGAAGTTAACACTTAAGAACTTTTAACAGGTCATCAATGGCGGTTTGACAGTTATGGACAATTTTGGTTGATTCTGTTGATTTTAAGGAACTTTGACGCAAATTAATGATTGATTGTTGATAATTGACAGTTTTTACACATAAAACAACATTCAATTTCAGTTTTAACACGCAAAATCAAAAGTCGATTCAGTGATCAAGTACTGTTCATCATCATTTTTTGTTTTAACGATCGATTTGCAGGTTTGTCAATGCTCGAAACATGTAAATTATACCTTATTCAATCAATCAAACTTGTTACAGAACAATCAATTGAACAAAAGTATGAACAATTTTTGTGCAGGGGATTTGCTTGAAAACTTAGGTGAAAAATGATCAGTGTTAGTGAAGAGGCGGGTTTTATATGATTGAAAAATTTAGGTCAAACTTAAGTGACGGGTAAACAACTTAGACGGGTAAACATTAAAAGCCCAATAAGGCTTGACGGGTCATGCATTGTTGAGACGTGTCATGTACTGTTGGGACGGGTCAAGTACTTGAGACAAGTCACAACATGGGACGGGTCAACATATACATGTAAAAACACTTGACGGGTCAATCACTGTAGAGACGGGTAAACCACTGTAGAGACAGGTAAAGGTTAGGAACAACTACACCTGTTTGGTTTTACTCATCACCCGGCAGCATAGTAGTCTTCACAACATCACCCGGCTTGCACAATGACATGTTTGTTCATTACCCGGCTGCATAGTGATACCTTCATCACCCGGCCTGCTTTTCTTCATCACCCGGCAACACAGTTGTTTGCACTATTACCCGACAACATAGTGATCTTCTTCATCACCCGACATGCATTTCTTGATCACCCGGCAACACAGTTGTTTGCACTATTACCCGGCAACATAGTGATCTTCACTTACACGGCAAGATAAAAACTTCTTTCTTTTACCCGGCTATACACTGTTAACACTTCATTACCCGACTGTATAGTAACAAAACTTGTCACCCGACAGATATCAATGACTCCTTCACCCGGCATAAATTTGACATGTTCATTGCCCGGCCATACAGTAGTCATAATATCTTCACCCGGCTTCACTTCTTTTTCACAATCACCCGGCTCATATCAGACAAAACAACTTTACCCGGCTGAATAGTGTCTTCATTACCCGGCTAAACAGTTGTTTCTGATATCTTCACCCGGCAAACAAACACTTTGACAATTTTCTTCTTTTTCCGTCTGTTGACTTTTCAACTGCATTTATTGCACCTGCAAACATTCTCGACATATTAATTAGACAACACATCCTTATTAGGGTTTGTCACATTAAATATCAACAACATAAGACAAGTCAATAAAATTTAATTCTTAATTAAAGCCTTTTTTTTCTTTGATTTTTCTAAAAAAAATGTTTTTGCACAACCAAAATTTCTATATCCCGAAGCAATTTCTTAAAAAACATATTACAAGACCTTGGGTTTGTTTTTAACACATCCAATACCTTTGCTTTTCATACCACATAATCTTGTTCATTCAAAACACACTTATTCAAAAAATATTTTTTGGATTTTTTTTTCAAATATTTTTCTTCTTCAATTTATTCTCCCCCTAAACTTGAAATTTCTCGAAATTTTAAGTTTAACAAGGATGTCGATGTGTCAATAAAGATTCCAAATGCCTGCACACACAAAGCACACACATTAAAATAAATACATATGCAATGCAATGAATCAAAATATCGCAGTGAGATCATACCACACATTATCTGAACATGTTTTGCAAGTTTTGAATAGACATTTGACTTATGTTTGATTGAGGGATGATATGAAAACATACCAATTAGCTCTAGTTGACACACTTTCTTTTTCAGTATCATGATGAGATTAAGGTTCGATTAAAATGACTTATGTGACCCACATGTATACATATGTCAACATATTTCCTTATCAACTACTACCTGAATGCATATTGCACAGAAACCTGGTCACTTACAATCATAAACAGTGTGGAAACTGGGTTCTATTCGGATTTGGTCCACTTTGGGACTTCTTTTTAATTCCTTTTTGGAATTTTTCATTTCCTATCGTTCCCCTTGGGAATCTTCTGAATTCCTTTTTGGAATTTTGTTTGGTGATGGTCCACATTTGGGACTCTTTTTGTTCCAACTTTGGGAATCTTTTGCTGCACCTTGAAGCTCAAAAGAGACTTCGTGTGAGACTTCAGGTCTGTGGATACCACAACAAAGAAGCTCACGATGCGGTTCATCACACTAAATAGACTGCATCGTTACCCGATCATGCACAACTATCATCACAAGCAAAGCATCAAAAGATATATATCTAGACATGTATAACAATGGAACTTAACACAAAGATCATTGAGTTTAGGTTTGTCAACAATGAACTTACTTTTTCAGTCTAATTGCCTGAGTTGTCTCGCACATCAATTAACATTCATCAGTCTTTATTAAAAATGTTGAAACAAATAATGTCTAGTGTACTATCATTTCTCACTTTTTGCAATATAGATTCTTATGACATGATATTTTCTTTTCTTTTTGCTTTTCTTTTTCATGCACACACACAATGCAAAACAATAAAGTAAAAGACAAAGGAATCAATACTTGACATCGACTTATTATATTTTTGATTTTTTTTTATATATATATATTTTTTTTGTTTGGTTTTCGAAAAATAGAATCAATCATGATTGATTAATCCTATGGATTGAATTAAGAATTCAAACCGTCCTGTCAAGAAAGATTTTGTGAAAAGATCTGCCAGTTGTTTGTCGGTATGAACTTTAATCAAAATTAGTAAACCTTTTTCAGAGTTGTCTCTGAGAAAGTGATATCGAATTTCGATATGTTTGGTTTTTGAGTGTTGAACAGGATTAGCAGTAATGAACATAGCAGCAGTATTGTCTATGTAAATAGGAGTTTTAAGAAAGTTAAACCTGTAGTCAAGCAATTGGTTTTGTAGCCACTAAACTTGAGAACATCCTGCAGATGCAGCGATATACTCTGCTTCAGCTGTGGATACAGAAACATTGGTCTGCTTTTTGCATTGCAAAGAAACAAGTCTAGGACCCAGAAATTGACATCCACCCGTAGTCGATTTCCTGTCAAGAGCACACCCACCAAAGTCACTATCAGAATAACTATATAATTCAAAATTGCCTTCATAAGGATACCATAACCCGAGATTCGGTTTCCCTTTAAGGTATCTGAAAATACGTTTAACAGCAACCAGGTGCGACTCTTTTGGATCAGACTGATATCTTGCACACACACATACAACATACATAATGTCTGGCCTTGATGTAGTAAGATACATAAGTGAACCAATCATCGATCTGTAGAGTGTTTGATCCAAAGATTTGCCTTTCGGATCCGGCTGTATCTTGCAGTTCACATCAGATGGAGTTCGAATAGTCTGACAATCTTGCATCTTGAACTTTTTCAGCAACTTCTCAACAAATTTTGATTGGTTGATAAAAATTCCGTCTGCTGATTGTTTCACTTGCAATCCGAGAAAGAAATTAATCTCCCCCCTTGAACTCATCTGAAATCTTGACTTCATGATCTCCTCAAACTCTTTGCACATGGACGGACTTGTTGATCCAAAGATGATATCATCCACATACACTTGAACACATAAAAGATCTTCATTTTCCCGCTTCATAAATAAAGTAGGATCAATCTGACCTCCATGTTCCAGCAAATGTATAGATAACGTCTCGTACCAAATCCTTGGGGCTTGATGTAGACCATATAAAGCTTTGCTTAATTTGTATACACGATGTGGATACTCAGGATCCTCAAGCCCTGGAGGTTGTCTGACGTACACATCATCGGTAATTGGTCCATACAAAAATGCGCCTTTCACATCCATACAAAAACACTTTGAACTTCATGAAAGAGGCATACGCTAGAAAAACGCGAATAGCTTCAAGTCGAGCGACAGGAGCAAACATTTCTTCATAGTCAATACCTTCTTCTTGAGTGTAACCTTGTGCAATAAGTCTGGCTTTATTTCTGACCACAATGCCACGTTCATCTGGCTAGCTTGTTCTTGTACAACCATCTTGTACCAATCGCATTTTCTCCTTCAGGTAAGTCCACTAATTTCCAAACTTCTTGTTTGCGAAATTGAAGTAACTCCTCTTGCATGGCTTCAATCCAACTGTTATCTTGTAACGCTTCTGAAATGTTCTTCGGCACCACTTGAGAAAGAAAACATGAATAAAGACAAACGTTTGCATGTTCAGTCTGACTTCTCATAGTTCTCTGATTCAAAGGCCCTATAATCTGAGAAAGAGGATGATTCCTGTGAACTCGATGAGTTGGAATTGAATCTCCTTGAACTTGCGTCTCCAGATTAGACTGATTCAGATTCGGTAGATCTTGTAGAATTGTAGAAGCATGCGGAGTGAAATTAGGAACTTATTCTGGTGAATTAATGAAGTAGTCAAATGATTCTAGAACCACTTCAACATTCGGATCTGATGATGGTTGATTTTGAACAGATCCACCATCATTAGGAGAAATTTGCAGATTCACATCATCACCAAAATTGTTTGATTCTTGATTATCTTGAGAACCAGATGGACCCGGAGCTTGATTGGATACACCATGATCAGGATTATGAAATGACATGAACAGATACTCAGAGTTGAGATTGCTATCATCATCATTATCAGAATCATCACTGAAACATCCCAAGTCTCCTGATTCTTTACTCGATTTTCCTGAAAAATCAAATAAGTTAGAATTTAAGGATTTTGATAACGAATCTAAATCAAACAACCATTCGGGACCATGAGCCACTGACGGAAACGAATTTTCTAAAAACTTTACGTTGATAGTTTCAATAACAGTGTTTGTTTTGCTATTAAAAACCCGATAAGCTTTTGAAACCGAAGAGTAACCAAGGAAAACTCCATTGTCAGATTTTGACTCAAATTTACCGAGATGATCACTTAAATTTAGAATCGATACAGGACAACCAAATGCTTTCAAATATGAAATATTTGTTTTTCTTCCAAACAATAACTCATAAGATGTTTTATGTTTATCCTGAACCAATAATGTCCTGTTCTGTACAAAGCAAGAAGTAGCAATAGCTTCGTCCCAGAATGTGATAGGGATTTTGGCATCTGCGAGCATGGATCTTGCTGCTTCAATTAGCGTTCGATTTTTCCGTTCCGCCACATCGTTTTGTTGAGGTGTTCTTGGAGCACTAAATTGACGAGCAATTCCTTTTTCTGCACAAAACAAATCGACATTAGAGTTTTTAAAATCGGTTCCATTGTCACTTCTCAAGATTTTTACTTTAAAATCCAACTGATTTTCAACTTTGATAATGAATTCTTTTAACAACTCAGCAGTTTCAGATTTAACATGCAAGAAATAAACCCAAGAAAATCTAGTAAAATCATCAATGATGACAAAACAATAAGACTTCTTTCCGATGCTTTGAACATTTGTTGGTCCGAAAAGATCCATGTGTAGCATCTGTAATGGTTTTGAAATGGAGTGTTCTGGCTTGGACTTAAAAGACATTCGGTGCTGTTTTCCTTTCAAACATGCTGGACAGAGATCAGTTGTTGAGAATTTCTTTGATGGTATTCCCACAGCATGATTTCCAGTCACCAGTCGGTTCATGTTTCTGAAGTTTGAATGGCCCAGCCGTCTATGCCAAAGCTGACTCTCATCATTTGAAGCATGTGTAATGAGACATGTGGTTTCGGTTTCAGCATCAATCTGCGACATATCAAGCTTGTATACATCACGATCTCTTGGAGCTTTAACCACCACCCACTCGTTGTCAATCTTAAAACCTGGTTTGAGTATGTAACAAAAAGAATCATCAAACAATGTTGAATATGATTTGTCACAAATTTGAGATACACTTAGCAAATTAAAGTTCAACTGTGCACAGTAGTTGACTTTATCAAAGCTAATAACCCCATTTGACACAGTTATTTTTCCACCAGCATCTCCTCCAAATGCAACATGAGTACCATTCTTTAGCTTAAAATCTTGAAGCAAGGCATGATTGCCTGTCATATGCCGGCTACACCCACTATCAACAAACCATGAGTTGATAGGTCTTCGAGGGCGTACCTGCATTTCAACAATTACCTTGTTAGTTTGGTCAACCCAGTCCCACATGGTCTTGGGTTTTCCGAATCTATCTGTAACAGTAACTTGTTGATAATGTAAAATTTGAAAATTTGTTTCATTTGAGAGATTTGGTTGAAAACTGTTTCACCCAACGGCTTGAGTTGTTTGCTTTCTTCTTAAAGCAATGAACCTTTCCTCTAACTAAGGATCAAGGTTATTTTCAAATTTCTGATTTCTCACCATCAAAGCTCTCGGCTTAAAAGTGTTAACCTGCACATTTCTGGATGAAAATTCATTAAAACCAGAATTGTTTCATTTGAAAGTTCTCAAATCAGGAGAATGACTTTGGTTAACTTTTTGAAAACCAAAAGATTGATTTCTTTGAAAATTCGGAAAATGAGTCATTTCTCTTGATGAGTTTTTCCGAAAGAAACAATCTGCAGTATCATGATTTTTCCTTTCACAAATATCACAAAATTTGTTATAAAAACATTCCTCTGAAGAATGATTTCTTTTGTCCCAGTAATTGCAGTACCTGTTAAAGAAACATTCAGCAGTAACATGATTATAACGATCACAAATCTCACAATGTTTCTTGCTAATCTTAAAGAGCCGATTGTTAACTTTTGATGTTGAACCCACTCGTGATTCATTAACAGACATGTTCGGTTTTAAGTTAACTTGGTTCTTTTGTTGAGATTTTGATTGTGACTTTGATTGTTAGTGATCAAGTTTAGATTGGTTGGAAACTTGGTTCGATTTTGAAACATCTTGCTTAGTGACCTTCTTTGATTCAAATCTTTTATCATTGACAGCGGAAGTCTTAGGACCTGAACCTGTTTTCAGACCAGAGTTAGATTTGATCTTAGAATTGAGTTGGTTACCATGAGATGAATTCATATCAAACGTTCCTGCAGACACAAACTTGATTGTTTTAACTTTAGACACTTTCTTTTTCACAGGTTTGACATTATCAGTTTTAACAGTTTGAGCTTTGGTGTTGTCATTTGATATTATGACACTTGTACCTTTGGACTGTTTTGTTTCAGATTGATTGTTTATCAATTTCGATTTCTGCATCTTCGCATTTGAAACTTCAGTCTTCTTCACTACTTTCTTCTTGATCAGTTGATCAGCAGCATTCGCCTTCTGTTCATTCTTCCACTTGATGTATTCTGGATCATTGTATCCTGAAAATTCAGCTTCATCCTTCACCTTTTCTGCTGGTTTGGGATGCAGTTCCGGATATTCAACCAGTTGAACCAGAATAGGATAAGATTTGTTGCTTGCTTCATCATTAGCTTCAACTGTCACAGCATCATCTTCTTTCAAGCTTTCCAGTAACACTTCAGATCCTTCGGATTAAGATTTACTTCTTTGAATTTCTTTGAATCTTTGTTCATTTTCAGGTGAATGATCAAATTCATTGAAGTTTTCAGGTAAAGTGTTAGTGATTGATTTAGGCATTGGTTCATGAGTGAAACCCAATCCTGTTTTGTTATCTTTCCTATCACTAATTAACTTAGCTAGAATTGCTTTTGAACTCTTCATCTTTGTCAATTCAACCTCAGTTGCTGCATGAGCAATCTTTTCTGCTTCAAAACTTTTGGTCATTTCTTCCAATTGTTTATTTGATATTTCCAGTTCCTTCAAGGTTTTGTTCCATGATTCTTTAAGTGACAATATCTTCTCATTTGCAATTTTGTGCTCAATTTTAAGTTGTTCATGAACTTGTTCATGTTTACTTAATTTATCACCAATTTTAAACGAATGAGTTCGATAATGTTCCAGTTGTTTAATGCATTGTTCAGAACATAACCTACCTTTAACATCATCAGGTAAAGGAACATAGTTAGGGGGTAGTTCGGTACTAACCTTTGGTTGTTCATCAGATGATGAAGACTCGTCAGATGTAGCCATAAGCGCAACTTCTGGTTCAGATTCTTCAACAGGATCTGACTTTGCACTCCAATCATACGCTTCAGAATCTTCACTAATAGCATTAGTCACTTGATCATCCCCTTCTTCAGACCAATCTTCTTCAATTTCACATACCAGTGCTAAACTTGATGTAAGATCAGATGTAAACTGTTCCGCATAAGCACTCCAGTCATATCCGTCTTTCACACTAACTACCAGTGCTTTGGTCTGATCTTCTGGTTTCTTGCCTTCATCTTTCAGTTCTGGCATGGGAAGACTTTGGTATGGCTTTTGCATGAAACGTTGATTCCTGTTCTGATAGCTTGAAGACTGTTGTGAGTTCTAACTTTGACCATGATTCTGTCCAGTTGAACTAGCTTGATCATTGTAGTTCTGATTCTTAGGAGCCTTGCATTCCCTCGAAAAATGACCATAGCAGTTACAGTTGAAACATCTAGCCTTTGACTTGTCAAAACCAACTGTCTTGTTTGCATGTGGCTTGAAGCTTCGGTTTACATATGCATGTTTCTGAGTTCGATATGCAACCATCACCATTTGCCAATTTAAGTCCATTTCTTCAACGTCATCAGGATCCATTTCAAACAGATCTTGAAGTATGACATCCATCTAATAGCATTAGTCACTTGATCATCCCCTTCTTCAGACCAATCTTCTTCAATTTCACATACCAGTGCTAAACTTGATGTAAGATCAGATGTAAACTGTTCCGCATAAGCACTCCAGTCATATCCGTCTTTCACACTAACTACCAGTGCTTTGGTCTGATCTTCTGGTTTCTTGCCTTCATCTTTCAGTTCTGGCATGGGAAGACTTTGGTATGGCTTTTGCATGAAACGTTGATTCCTGTTCTGATAGCTTGAAGACTGTTGTGAGTTCTAACTTTGACCATGATTCTGTCCAGTTGAACTAGCTTGATCATTGTAGTTCTGATTCTTAGGAGCCTTGCATTCCCTCGAAAAATGACCATAGCAGTTACAGTTGAAACATCTAGCCTTTGACTTGTCAAAACCAACTGTCTTGTTTGCATGTGGCTTGAAGCTTCGGTTTACATATGCATGTTTCTGAGTTCGATATGCAACCATCACCATTTGCCAATTTAAGTCCATTTCTTCAACGTCATCAGGATCCATTTCAAACAGATCTTGAAGTATGACATCCATCTGATTCAAATGACTTCCTTGATAAGCTTGAAAGCTTGCCATGAATGCAGTAAAAGCATTCTTAATCTCATCATCTTGTAACAAGATGTTTATCACATCTTTTACTTTGGCTTGAACTGTGGAACTTGAACTTTGATTTTCTATTTGAGATTTCATAGATTGACTTTGAACTTGAGCTCTTGGTGGAGATTGGGGTTGAGAGTAAATTGGTGAGCTTGGTAGATAAGATGAATTAGTGTAAAAGCTAGCACCAACAATCAAATCACCCTCATCATCAGTCTTAGCAGCATCTTAAGCAAGAAATGCATTCTCCACTGTGTTAGCAGGATTCACAATAAACTTATACTGAGCATGTGAACCTGATCTGTCAGTATTTCTAGAACTTTCATCAATCTCAACTTCTTCAATCTTTGCAATGAGCAGATCTAAGTCCATTGGAAACTTTTCTATATGCTTCAGTAGAGTCACAGTTTGTTTCCATGAAGATGGAAGAGCACACAACAATCTGTCATTCAGGTCTTGAAGATCTGTCTTTGCACCAACATTTGTCATTTCAGTAGTTAGATGAACAAATCTATTCATCATCTGGTGCACAGATTCTCCAGCAATATGTTCAAACAATTCCAATTGTCTCTTCAATTTCTGCTTCTTGAGACTTCTAAACTGTTCTCCTCCTTCACAGATTGATTTCAATGCCTTGAACAATGTGTAGCCAGTTTGATAAGCATCTAATCTTGACAACACTTGAAGAGGCAGCCCTTTGCACATCAAAGAATAAGCCTTACTGTCATTCTTGACCTTTCGTAAGTCTTCTGCTGATAGATTATCTTCAGGATAAGGTGCAGTTGAATCTTTGGTGTAGGTGCTTGCACTATCAGGGGCAGTCTGAGTAGGAATATGAGGACCTTTATCAATTCACTTCCAGAGATCATTGTCAATAGAGCATAGATGATGCTTCATTCTGATTGTCCAGTTCTTGAAATCTGCACGATTAACCAATCTAGGAACACGGTTATCAGAATCATCATTAAGTGTCATTTTAAAGATTTTAAAGAAAATATTTTTGTTTTTTTGATGATTTTTGAAAAGAAACAATTAAAAATTTAAAACTAAGTATGACTAAGTAATGACAAGATAAAATAACAAGGTTTGAAACAACTGAAAATAAGACACACGGCTGAACAGTGAGATTTTTGTTCTTCACCCGGCTGAACAGTAACTTTCCTTCTTCACCCGGCTGAGAATTTTCCTTCACCCGTCTGAACAGTCACACGGCTAAACAGTTGTCAATCTTCAACACTTGAAATCTTCACCCAGCAGAGTATGTTACCCGGCTGAACAGTGGAAACTTGACACGGCTGACACTTGACACGGCTTGAAAAAGTTGACCCGGCTGAACAGTTGTTGATCACACGGCAGAAATGTTGTTTACCCGGCCAAATAGTAATTGACTCACCCGGCTGAAATGTTAATCACCCGGCTGAACAGTTGATCACCCGGCACAACAGTTCTTTGATCCGGCTGAACAGTACAACCTTTTTCTTGCAAATTCTTCACCCGTCTAGACAATTTTGCCTTCACACGGCTGCACAGGACCTATTTGTTCACAAATCTAAGTCCAAAAATAATGTCTAAGTCAAATTTATCACCCAGCTAGTTAATCTTCAACCAGTTCATCATGTTCATCATTTTCGTCATACAGATTTTCAGAATTTTAATGAAACTTGTCCAAATTGTCCAAAATTCACACCCAATAGTGAATTATACCGATTATCAATCTCCAATCTCAATCAATCCAAAATATAGTCAAATTTCGATGAATTTGAGTGAAAATTCGATCGAACAGTAAACTTCAATTTCTTCTTAATTCCTCAGATCTGATGATATTCTGATGGAATTTGCACAAACATTGTGAATTAGAGATGATTCTGATGATGAATCAAATCCAAAAACAGCAACAGATCATTCAGATCATGATTTGAGCAATATTGATGTGTTTTTGCTTGATGAATAGCGAAGAACACACACAATACCAACAGCTCTGATACCAATTGACAGGTTCAATTGGATTGATATTGCTGCAAATCAGAATGATCTAAGTACAAACACACAATTCAATCAACAACACAATCCATTACTAAATAATTCTCTTGTATTGATGATCAAAGCATAAAAGTTGTAGTACAATGTGCAGGAGAATACAAATCACACACACAATTCTCTCTCTAGCGTGTAAATTGTGATCTAGACTCTCTTTCTAACATTCTCTCACAACATGCTTTATGCATCAACACATTAGGGAAAATACAAAATTAACCCTAAACTATACAAACATGTATAAACAAAGTACAAATTAAATCTTCTAACAGGAATGAGCCCTAACATATTGTGTTTCGCAATCTCATGCGCATAGCAATTTCAGCATATATCTCAACCATGACCATAGAAACACATAGAAACAAGTTACCTTTAGCAACAAGTCATGAGGAACCAACTCATGTTACATTTATTGATAACCATCGTTTAACAGTCATTTAACCGTCGCGATATGCAAGTTATCGAAAATGTTTAAGCATCTAAGGGACATAGCAACGTAGCAACAAGCATCACATGTAGTAACTGATATTGTACCGGTGGGATTGTCAAGCCATTAGCGCCGGGTCAACCAAAGAATCGCCGGGTCAAAATCACCTATCAGGCCATTAATGTAGGTGGGCTTGTCAAGCCATTAGCGCTAACATTGTACCGGTGGAAATTACAAGATAATATAACTAATATTGACTATCACACAATTTTGCTACATGCGGCCAAACACAATTAACACATCTAATGATCTCATTTTCGAAAATAGAAACATCAAAAGAAACCATTGTATTATAGAAACACGTATTTCAGCCCCAAAAACGTAAACAGTAAAAAGGGGAGTGAGTTGACTCACCTTGAAAAGTAAATACAATCGAACCGTTAGAAACGCAGCTAAAAAACACCGAGTGTTGCCCAAATATTAGTACCACCTAATTTAGTGGGAAAACCCCTAACTTAGAAACGAAACAATAGTAAAAAGAATCAAAAGTCCGAGATCTAGGGTTTCGGTTTCAGATTTGGGATTTAGGATTTTGAAATACAATTTGGGATTTAGGGTTTTGAAATAGGGAAATAGGGTTTTGAAATACAATTTGGGATTTAGGGTTTTGAAATACAATTTGAAAATAGGGTTTTGAAATACAATTTGGGATTAGGGTTTTATACGAAACGTTGTTGTATTTTTTATACGAGTCCATACATAACCATATATATATATATATGTATTTGAAATTACAAATTTTTATGTTTTGAAAAGATATTTAACTTAATCATAGTATTTAAGTTATTTTGAAAAATATATGTTTAATGTTAAATACCTAAAACATTAAAATTTAAAGAAGAGGAGGCAAGAAGGGTCGAACCCGCGACCTCCCCTCACATAACTAACACTTTAACCACCAGACCAGAAAGCTTTTTGTTGATTAAACTCGTTTTTAAATTGTGTTAACTTTTATAATCCAAGAACACCCCATTTCAATCCAAGCCCTAGAACAAAGATCATCCAAATTCGTTTTATCCTGTTGATCTCATCAAGAACAAGTATAGGGCTTTTGATCTACGATACAACACGAGCATTTTGATATAAAACACTTACCTGATTGATGGAGAATCGGGTCGATGAAACTGATGAACCAGGACGACGGGTTTGAGAATCAATTACTGGGTTTTTGATGTTCTTACTTGAAATTGGATCCACAGAGAGTGAAAGTGATTGTAGGAGTTTGTATCCGTCGAAGGAATTGAACTGGTTTTGTCTAAAGCTATACGAACAGGTCTCGCGTTAATGGCGAGTTAATTGGATTAATTTAGGTGTTAATTTGATGATTAAGATTCGATTCATTTTTGTAAACACGTTGTAGCCGTTGAGATGAACGCTCTGGTTGATCCAATTTATTGGATTAGTGCGTTTTTGGTCGATTCAACAAACGGGTTTTGAAACCGAAACTTTGATTTGCAATAAACACAGGTTTGGGTTGATTAAACACTGAATTGAAGGTGGTAGTGGGTTCGAATCGCTCATAGGGTCGTTTCCATGGTTTTAATTTACTTTGAAGTGTTAAAATCGGGTAAATATGGCCTCGCCGGAAAACGGCATATTCCGGCAAAGTAGCCGGACATGGGAGTCGCCGGAAACACGGGTATAGGGGGGTGGGGGCTGGGTGTATTCGTTATTTACACAACCGGTCCTTTGTGTTTCATTAACTTTATAAGTTGAGCTTTAAACTTTAATTACTAGTTTGAAAATTGACAGTTTTAGCCCAAAGTTAATTTATAAGTTATAAACTTAACTTGTTGAGACGTAACGTTTATATAAGTGACGTTTTTAAGGTTTTAGCTCGTTTACGCCATTAAGAGACTATTTCGAAACCTTGAAGCGTTTTTGTTTAACGATTTCCATAATTTTATTTTACAAGCTATATATATATATGTATATATATATATATATATTTATATATATATTTTGAGTTTTATTGTCACGAATAATAATTATTAGATACGCGTGAATATTTTGCGATGTAATTACGGTTATTTAATTGAGACGGGAATAACGTAGAATTCAATGCGTTTATTCACAACAATAATAATAAACGTTACATTTTGAAGAAAAATAAATACGATTAAAATTTAAAGAATAACAACTTCGGGTTTGAGTCGGGCATTCGGGTTCGGGTTTGGGGCAGATGTCACAGTCTCCCCTCCTTATAGAAATTTCGTCCCGAAATTTGCTCAAACCGATGTAGAAGAAGATGAAGCAAAAGAAGATGCAGATACTTAACCTTCATTTGGTCTTAAATTCATGTTCACATTTGAGTTTCAACGATCGTTAACAATTGGTATCTGATTACGCTTTAGTTGTTTGACTTCACGGTCCATAATTTCCAATGTTCGTTCAATATATTGCTTCGATTCATTAGCGATATCCACAATGAGATTTTTATCGGATAAGTACTTCTTCATATTAGAAACATGAAACACGGGATGAACACTGCCCACTTTCGTAGGGAGTTTCATCTCGCAAGAAACTCTTGAGAATTCGATCAATGGGAAGATGAGCATTTTGATTGAGACATGATTTTAAATAACGAGATTAAGAAGTTATTTATTTTTATTTTGTTTTGTCTCATTGTGGATTGTTTATTTAACCCTTTTCACTTATAAGAGTTCGGTCGAACTATTTGTATGTAGATTCGAATAAATTTTATTTGTTACTCAATATAGGAATAGAATAGGATACCGACTTGCAAATGAAATATATGAAGTATATGGATTTAGAATTATTAAAATGATCATCGAGAATAGTCGTGATTAATAGATTGTTTGGAACCAATTAAGTAACCTTACACATGATTAAGTGGCTTATATGCAATTTAAAATGAGTAAACAAGTCAAATGAAAATAAAATGATTAAATATGGCCTAGCTACACAAGACAAAACTTACTATAGTTCCCATGCACCAACTTTCATAATTCCGTGTGCACCCGTAATTACTTCAGTTTTTGCATGGACTCCACAGTTCATTCGATCACGTGTTAGTCGAAAGTACACAACAATTTTAGGTTAGAATAATGATACGTATAGGTATTGTTATCATACTTGATAGAAATAGTACTTGAGAAAATCATATTAAGATGATAAGTAGATTGATGATTCAGAAGAAACTAACGTCCTTTAGGTAGACATTGCTCATATAAATAACTTTGTTCAACGATATAGATAGTTAAATTCGAGTACTAGGATAGTAACACTTAAGTTTGTGAAAATCGACTCTATATGGGTAAGATGTAATTATCTAGGTTTTCTGATATTGACCAGTTCATAAGAATTAAACGATGGTGTACATGTAATAATATAGTTTATTGGGATCTTTAGAAAAATTAGTTTCAAGAAAATTGATAATGCGGATAATTCAATTTATAGTTCGAATGAATAGATCACTTAGTTCCAATTGGATTTAACTTTTAAGGTGTTTGTATTTATATGACCGATAGCTTTAGGTAAACCAGATGTAGGGGTAAATAAGTTTATAAGAGATGATATTGTTTTTTTTTTTTTTTTCTATAATGTAGTTTTAAAAACTAACTAAGAAGTTGAAAGTTTTGATCTTTACCATAGATAAGAGGATCGATTTGAAAATAAACGACACAATGTAAGTTATAAGTACTTGGTATTGGAAAAACAGAAGACATGGTGTTTGTTACAAGTCTTTTATCATATTTGAGAAAACGGGAAAATGTTTGTGTAAATATTTGACCGACGTTTGAATGACCATTCACTTTTTAAAGGAATCATTTATCACGAAATTTATATGTATGTATATATCTATCTATTTATTTATTTATTTTTTACAAGATACTAAGACCAAAAGGTTATTAAAATTTATTTTTTTAAATATATATACGTATATATATTTTTGTTTGCGAAAATAAGAAAATTATTTTAATAGAATCGAATACCATTAGTTTTACAAAGTCCATTGATTCACGTTGTGTTAGGTTAACGAGTTTATAAATGAAACACATTGGGTTTGGATTAGTTCATGAAGACTAGTTGCGTAGAATTTCGTTGGTGGTCATATGTATAGATGAAAACATTTAGTTGAATGAGTTCGTGAATAGTTGTGTGGTGAGTTCTCGTTAAGTTTGGATACGAATTCACGGATGCATCGTCTAGTTGATTAACGAGTACTTGTTTTGATGGTTAGTTCATAGTTTGATAGTAGATTTATAGTTGTAATGATGGATTAGAAATTGGATTAGAATCTTATAGTTAGATGAGTAGTTTTGAAACTATTTTGAGTATAGAAGTCAAGTTGAAATATTTTGAGGGTAGACGTTCGATTCAAATACATTAGCTTATAAGAATAGCAAAATCCACTAACTTTTATTTCGTTATGGAATTTAGCCTTGACTATAATTTGGAAATCATAACGAACCATTGATTGGAGAGTCGATAATTGATTTAGGATTAGAAGTACGACTTAGATTCGGTAATCGATATATGCATTATATGCATGATCTGAAGTTTTGGATAATTCGATTTAGATATGTCTCAGTTTTGATTTGAAGTGTTTGGTTTACAACGGTGTAATTGTGTTATCTGGATAAGCTAGCGAGTATATCGCATAAGTGTTATTGTAGCTTAGGAACAAAAGGAATGATGAAACGTAGAATAACACGGTTTCGTAGCAACATCTTTGACTGATAGAAACATCTGATGTAATAATAGCACCTCGTTCCTCTTGGAATATCATAGAATCTTTTGAAACATACCATAGAAAATCACGTAGAAACTTTAGAAATTTCGATTAAATGAGATATTGATAGTACTTAGAACATCATAGAATCCTTTGAACATATCATAGAAAATCACTTAGAAACTTTAGAAATATTAGTAAATGGAGTTGGACTATTATTTGAATCACTATAAAAATTCATATAAATAATTATAAATCGTAGGGATGAAAATCATAGAATCATTAAGAAAATGAAATTTCAATGGCTTAGGAGTGTGTCTTGGTTTTGGACACTAATGACTTATCAAAGTGTTAAGTTCGTTTTCAATGTATTCGAGAAAGCATGCTTTAGCCTATAGGTTCACACTCATCTCGTACATCCCCAGGTAAGCATACAGGTCTCTTAAAGAGACTTATACGAAATGCTTTGCCTTAGACAGGATGTCCGTGATACAGGTGTTCCCCCTTCCGGATTGCACACATTCCCACGTTTTCAAACTTACTTAAGTCGATGACGAGATTCCACAAAGAGAAGATCCCAATCATACAGACGAGTCTCTTGTAGCTCCTTCGCGAAATCGGATAAGAAATGAGATTAAGAAAAGCATAGAAAGGTTCGTAGAAGGAAAACAAATAAGTTCAAAAGAATTCCTAAGTACATCTATTTGCACTAAGGACTCTTAGGTTATAGTCTAGGACGGTGTGTTTCTAATACCCTATCCTAGTTCCCTATAACCTGGCTCTGATACCAAACTGTGACACCCCGCCCGGCGGCGGAAAACACCAGGCGCGTTAAGTGGATCGGATATCAAAGTACAAAGCACATGGCACACTAAATGCATATTTTAGTATTAATTAAGCAATAATGTCGTGACATAAAGAAACATTCAATAGTCATAAAAACTGTAGCAGAAACCGACAAATAAATATTGTTTATTGTCTTTTTATTCTAGGTCCGAAGCATCCTAAATGTCTTGAACCAAAACTGAATCAAATACCACCTGAAAAACGAGTAAAATAAGTTAGCTAAAGAATTAGCTAGTGAGTAAAACACAATTAATAGTACATAGTATAAAATCCGAGATCATTATAGATTGTGTTTCGCAATCTCATGTGCATAGCAATTTCAGCATATATCTCAACCATGACCATAGAAACACATAGAAACAAGTATCATAGACCCTGCAGGGTTACCTTTAGCAACAAGTCATGAGGAACCAACTCATGTTACATTTATTGATAACCATCGTTTAACCGTCATTTAACCGTCTCGATATGCAAGTTATCAAAAATGTTTAAGCATCTAAGGGACATAGCAACGTAGCAACAAGCATCACATGTAGTAACTAGTAACATAGAATCAACCAAAGAATCGCCGGGTCAAAATCACCTATCAGGCCATTAGTGTAGGTGGGCTTGTCAAGCCATTAGCGCTAACATTCTACCGGTGGAAATTACAAGATAATATAACTAATATTGACTATCACACAATTTTGCTACATGTGGCCAAACACGATTAACACATCTAATGATCTCATTTTCGAAAAGAGAAACATCAAAAGAAACCATTGTATTATAGAAACACGTATTTCAGCCCCAAAAACGTAAACAATAAAAAGGGGAATGAGTTTACTCACCTTGAAAAGTAAATACAATCGAACCGTTAGAAACGCAGCTAAAAAGCACCGAGGGTTGCCCAAATATTAGTACCACCTAATTTAGTGGGAAAAACCCTAACTTAGAAACGAAACAATAGTAACAAGAATCAAAAGTCCGAGATCTAGGGTTTCGGTTTCAGATTTGGGATTTAGGGTTTTGAAATACAATTTGGGATTTAGGGTTTTGAAATAGGGAAATAGGGTTTTGAAATACAATTTGGGATTTAGGGTTTTGAAATACAATTTGAAAATAGGGTTTTGAAATACAATTTGGGGATTAGGGTTTTATACGAAACGTTGTTGTATTTTTGTTTTTGAGTATATATATATATATATATATATATATATATATATATATATATATATATATATATATATATATATATATATATATATATATTATACGAGTCCATACATAACCATATATATATATATATATTTGAAATTATAAATTTTTATGTTTTGAAAAGATATTTAACTTAATCATAGTATTTAAGTTATTTAGAAAAATATATGTTTAATGTTAAATACCTAAAACATTAAAATTTAAAGAAGAGGAGGCAAGAAGGGTCGAACCCGCGACCTCCCCTCACATAACTAACATTTTAACCACCAGACCAGAAAGCTTTTTGTTGATTAAACTCGTTTATAAATTGTTTTAACTTTTATAATCCAAGAACACCCCATTTCAATCCAAGCCCTAGAACAAAGATCATCCAAATTCGTTTTATCCTGTTGATCTCATCAAGAACAAGTATAGGGCTTTTGATCTACGATACAACACGAGCATTTTGATATAAAACACTTACCTGATTGATGGAGAATCGGGTCGATGAAACTGATGAACCAGGACGACGGATTTGAGAATCAATTACTGGGTTTTTGATGTTCTTACTTGAAATTGGATCTACAGAGAGTGAAAGTGATTGTAGGAGTTTGTATCCGTCGAAGGAATTGGACTGGTTTTGTCTAAAGCTATACGAACGGGTCTCGCGTTAATGGCGAGTTAATTGGATTAATTTAGGTGTTAATTTGATGATTAAGATTCGATTCATTTTTGTAAACACGTTGTAGCCGTTAAGATGAACGCTATGGTTGATCCAATTTATTGGATTAGTGCGTTTTTGGTCGATTCAACAAACGGGTTTTGAAACCGAAACTTTGATTTGCATTAAACACAGGTTTGGGTTGATTAAACACTGAATTGAAGGTGGTAGTGGGCTTGAATCACTCATAGGGTCGTTTCCATGGTTTTAATTTACTTTGAAGTGTTAAAATCGGGTAAATATGGCCTCGCCGGAAAACGGCATATTCCGGCAAAGTAGCCGGACATGGGAGTCGCCGGAAACACGGGTATAGGGGGTGGGGGCTTGGTGAATTCGTTATTTACACAACCGGTCATTTGTGTTTCATTAACTTTATAAGTTGAGCTTTAAACTTTAATTACTAGTTTGAAAATTGACAGTTTTAGACCAAAGTTAATTTATAAGTTATAAACTTAACTTGTTGAGACGTAACGTTTATATAAGTGACGTTTTTATAGTTTTAGCTCATTTACGCCATTAAGAGACTATTTCGAAACCTTGAAGCGTTTTTGTTTAACGATTTCCATAATTTTATTTTACAAGCTATATATATATATATTTATTTATATATATATTTTGAGTTTTATTGTCACGAATAATAATTATTAGATACGCGTGAATATTTTGCGATGTAAATACGGTTATTTAATTGAGACGGGAATAACGTAGAATTCAATGCGTTTATTCACAACAATAATAATAAACGTTACATTTTGAAGAAAAATAAATACGATTAAAATTTAAAGAATAACAACTTCGGGTTCGAGTCGGGCATTCGGGTTCGGGTTTGGGGCAGATGTCACAGTTGCAATAGACCATTCGGTTTCTGTTATTCGGCTTTTAGCCTGGAGCATGTAAGACACTTAGACACATAAGTAGCAATTCCTGCTTTATACCCGTCCACCAATAAAGAACCTTTAGATCATGATACATCTTATCTGACCCCGGATGAATAGAGTAACGAGATTTGTGGGCTTCATCCATTACCAACTCTCTGAGATTTCCGAAAAGAGGGAACCATATCCGCTCATTAAAATATCGTATACCGTCCGACTTGATTTAAAAATGCTGATCCAGCCCACCCAAGGACTCAACTTTCACATTTTCCTCCTTAATAGCCTCTAATTGAGCATCCCGGATTTGCTCAGGCAACCCGGTGTGAATAGTTACCTTTAAAGACTTAACCCGACGAGGTTTGAGGTTTTCTTTCCTACTTAAGGCATCGGCTACCACATTTGCCTTACCAAGATGATATCTGATGGCACACTCATAATCGTTCAACAGTTCCACCCATCGCCGCTGACGCATGTTCACATCCTTCTGATAAAAAATATGTTGCAAGCTCTTATGATCGGTGTATATCGTACATTGCAACCATAGAGATAATGCCTCCAGATTTTAAGTGCAAAGACTACTGCTCCTAATTCTAGATCGTGAGTCATATAATTCTTCTCATGCACCTTTAACTGACGAGATGCATAAGCTATCACCTTTTCTCGCTGCATCAACACACACGTGAGACCCTGAATCGAAGCGTGACAATAAACCACAAAATCCTCAATACCCTCAGGAAGAGATAGAATCGGAGCACTACAAAGTTTACCTTTAAACGTCTGAAAAGCTTTTTCCTGATTATCACCCCATCTGAACATTGTACCCTTATGCGTCAATGCTGTTAGAGGCTGAGCAACCTTCAAAAACCCCTCTATGAACCTATAGTAGTAACACGTGAGACCCAAAAACTGACGAATTTCGGAAGGAGGTTTAGGAGTTGGCCAATTCTGAATCGACTCCACTTTAACAGGATCCACGTGGATTCCCTTCTCATTCACCACGTGCCCAAGAAAGTGAACCTCTCGTATCCAAAATTCACACAAAGACAGTTTTGCATACAATTGCTCCTTCTTCAGGAGCTCCAGAGTCAATCTCAGATGTTCGGCATGTTTGGTCTCATTCTTAGAATAAATCAGGATGTCGTCGATGAACACGATAATGAACTTATCCAGATACGGCTTACACACCCGATTCATCAAATCCATAAATACTACTGGTGCATTCGATAACCCAAAGCGAACTCATAGTGCCCGTATCTAGTACAAAAAGCTGTCTTGGTGATGTCCTCATCACGGACCCGCAACTGATGATAACCCGACCGCAAATCGATTTTGGAATAAACGCCTGACCCCTGAAGCTGGTCGAAGAAATCGTCGATGAGAGGAAAGGGTAACGATTTTTTACTGTAACTTTGTTCAATTCCCGATAGTCAATACACATACGGAAAGTCTCATCCTTCTTCTTGACAAACAGGATCGGGCTCCCCAAGGAGACGAGCTAGGTCTAATAAAACCTTTATCCAATAATTCCTGAAGTTGCTTGGATAATTCTTGTAATTCAGCCGGAGCTAGCCGATAAGGTGCCCGAGCTATAGGGACTGCACCAGCCACCAACTCTATTTGGAATTCAACCTGACGATGAGGAGGTAGGCCTGGTAGTTCCTCAGGAAACACCTTGGGATAGTCTTGAACAATAGGAATATTTTCGGTTCTAACCTAGTCCGAAGACTTCTCAAAGACCATGGCTAAAAAAGCTATATGACCCGTAAACACTTCTGTGCCTTCATACACAAGATAATACCAACAACCAAACCACTTGTTTTACCCTGAACCGAAAGAATTTCTCCAAAAGGGAGTGGAAGAAGAACTAGTTTCTCGTTACAGATTATTTCAGCACGATTTAGGGCTAAACAATCCATCCCTACTACTACATCAAAACACCCTAAAGGCATTGGCATAAGATCCATAGGAAATTTGTGGCCTAAGAGGTCTAGTTTACAACCTCTAACAATTCGATTTGCCTCTAATAACTTACCGTTTGCTATTTCTACGAAGTAACATCATCTAAGAAAGTGGGAGTCAAATCTAGAAATTCTACAAATTTTGGTATACACAAAACTCCTATCGGCACATGAATCAAACAATACATGTGCATAGCGATGATTTAACTGAAAAGTACCTGTGACTGTGTTGTTATCGTTTCTAGCCTCACCTCTCCCGATCGTGAAAAATCTTCCTCTGGCTGCATTCCCACCATTGTTTCCACCATTACCATTCCCACCATTATTATTATCCCTCATGTTCTCTGGGCACTCATTCTTCCAATGATCTGGCTTTCCACAACGATGACAGTTCTTGTTGTGGCCATTGTTCCCCTTATTGAAGTTATTATTGCCATTCTTTCCCGTGTTGTTGTTGTTGTTATTGTTCCTCTGGTAAGTCCCCTGTTGGTTACCGTCATCCAACCTCACCTTGCAGTCACGGTAGGTATGCCCAAACTTATCACAACACTGACACTGAACACTATTACACACACTAGGATGGTGACGTCCACACTTATCACGTTTTGGATACTAGCCCACATAGCCCGAACACTATTACACTGAACACTATTCGATTACTGAGATGATGATTTCCCTTTGCCATTATTATTACCATTACCAGTCCCTTCCCATTTCCTTTTACCATTGCTGACCCATGAATATCCTTTGGCAGGCAGCATTCCTAATTATACTGCCTGATCGGTGATTCGCTTGGCCATTCTCACCGTTGCCTGAATCATTGTCGGGTTTGCCGACGTCACATTCATTCTGATTTCCGGTACCAGCCCCTTGATGTAGAATTCAATACGTTTCGTTTCAGGTACCACCATCTGTGGACACAGAGCAGCCAATTCATTCGCCCTGGTAGTGTAGGCCTCAATATCTGACCATCATTTTGTGATTCCATATTTCATCCTCTAATTTCCAAACATCATCACGCGTACAGTATTCCTCGGTGAAGAGAGCCTTAAATTCCGCCCACGGGGTTGCATTTGCCATTTCGATCCCCATTAGTTGCACCGGACGATTCCAAAATGTCAACGCGGTACCTTCCAAGGTACTCGAAGCAAACTTCACCTAGCTACCTATCGGGCAATTACACATCTGGAAAACCGATTCCAGCTTGTCGAACCATTGGAGCATCGCAGTCGCTCCATCAATGCCATTAAAAGTATGTGGCTTGTAGTCCATAAAGTCAGCAAACGTGCAAACTGGAAATTGGTTCAAATAAATTATACTCTTTAGAATGGAAGGAGACATGGATTTTAAATTAATTCACTGATTAGATAATTTATTGATTTAATTACCAGGAGGAGCTTGATTTTGCACTCTCATAGCTGCTCCGAGAACTGCAGTCGCATGCTCTTTCATCAATGCCGTTAGTTGTTTGGAGTCAGAGTAAAGTTGCCACGCCCGCGGCCACGACCCATACCTCGACCGGCCATTGATCTACATTCACCGATCACACAATGATTTAAATATTTACGTATATAAATCTCATTGGTAACTCATAGTTAATATGAACAACATGCGAGAATTTATTTTGAAAAGAGATTTAATGTAAATTTCTTGGCAAACAAATTATAGCGTGTTCATAATTATTCACACCACTAAATTCTTAAATTCAGAAACGAGTTGGAAGGAAAATAACATTTTCCTGATTAGGTTTAAAGAATAGAATATACCAACAAATATAGAATCGCAACGGAAAAATTTAGCGCATAAATCCTTCTAGTTCGTGCCATCGCTGCCACGTTGCGAACCCTAGATATGACGGATACAGTTGCCCGACTCGTACTTTAGTCCCCTTGCGTCTTGAGAAGAAGACTCAGTCACACCGTGTGAAGAATGATTAACGTTAGACGGGAAATTAGATTTTCGTTTAACACAAAAGGCACAATACTTTACTTAAAGATTCAGTAAACTATAAGTATCTCATATCAGGTAAGCACATAAGATGTAACACATATAGGCAACAAGCACTAGTTCTAACTATAGTACTACTGTGCGGTGCAAGTGTAACTAATGCAAATGCTTCAAGTTATAGACTATATGCAATGAAAATGCTAGTTCCTATAACTTATGGCTCTGATACCAATCTGTCACACCCTCAATTTTCCACAAACGGGGTATCCGTTAGGCGAGTGACATAATAGAATCTCAAGCCATTAATTACAGTAACACTGATTCAACTGATTTTAAAATAAAGTTTAGTTTTAACGATAATCCAAAAACCGAGATATTAAAATGTAAGTTTAGCGGAAGCGTTTAAAGTAAACATAAAATCCCAAATTAAACTTGTGCTCTAAAACTAGCACAAACAAATGAAACAGGTGCTTTTAAATCCTGCACTCAACCAAATAGTTATATTCAACCAAAACCAAAACAGTTAAACATGAGGTTTGCAACAAGTTCAAAAGACCCATGCATGCTGTGTCTTATGTGCACAAATTCCTAGCCGCCTGAGAAAACATATTGAAAACGGTCAACACATGGTTGGTGAGCTCAATGAAATAGGTAATCAAACATAATTATCAAAATAGTTTAACCGATAAACATCACTACTATTGCCGGTTAGCTAAACCACCTCTTTACTACATGAGCACGTCGAGATTAAACTGAATGATACGATAATTTTTGCCTTGTTGCCACCACGACGGGTGACCAAAAGTTAAAGGGCCATTTGCACCACCTGGAAACCAATCCAGCTTGGTAGGGTCTGCCTAACCCGTAGTACTACTCAAATTTCCCCGTTGTACCTACTGTATATTAATATTCTCGACAAAAAGGAAAGGACTTTATAATTTGATGGAATCATGCTCAATAAAATAAACCGTTAGACAATAGAATTTGTTTTATCAACATAGATGCACGAAGTCCCTGTCCGAAGGCGTAAAACTCAGCCCAAGGCTACTTAAAATCTTGCCCGAAGGCTCTACCCAAAGGTATAAAATGCGGCTCAATGCCATGTAAAACAGTTTGTATGTTTTTTCCCCGAATGGATTTAAAACCGGGCAAAGAGACTCACCTTTGGAGCGCACAAAAATTAACAGCAATTATGCAACAAAAGAATCTAGACTGTTCTACGACCTGTTTTAAAGATCATATACTAATTATTAGCTAGAACTTTTATCCGTGTTCATATAGAATAACGCATGTCTATTTAATCATACAATCACTCCTTCAATTACATGGTATATATAATTACATAGGATCGATTACTATTATTGCATTCGCATATATACATATATACATATATTTTTATATACACATGCCCATGTAGCACATTCCATGCATCCTATTGCTAGCTTGACCCGACTCACATTATCAACATGTGACCCCTATACTTTTCATACTTGCACGTATTGTCATGTATTCACACCAAACAACTACCTTTATTCGTCTAATCACTTATAAAATCTATGTTTCGTTTACAACGCGTACCATCAAAAATCAATTTTTGAAAAAATCACCCATACCCACATACCATCGCATATATATATATATACACATATATATACATATATATACACATATATATACATATATATATATATACACATATATATATACATATATATATATATACATATAATTATACAACCTGCTGCTGTTGTTTTGTTTTCTTGATGAAATCCGCCAAACATACACATAAAATCATAATTATATTCACGTCTACATGTGCACGGGTTAACATACATATATCGCAAGCACATACATACATACAGGATTAGTACATACACCCTCATACGCATACATATTTTTCATAATTAGAATGCATACCCACATGATTAGCACACACCCAACACATTCATGCAAACACGATGACAAATCTATATATACATACAGTGTACGACATGCTTGCTGCTCAATTGTTTCATACGCATACATATCTCTGGAATCAAATACATGCACACAATATACATACACATGCGGCTACTACATGCGGCTACTGCTACTGTTTAATATTCACTATACATACTTTTCAAATCTTAAATCTTGTATACCTACATACTGATCATAACTACATGCGATATATTACATACATACAATCTGTATTACACAATACATATGGTTTACATACACATACAATACATATGGTTTACATACTCACGTATTCGAGTCGCGAAACTCACCGGGATTTAACGGAAAAGATTATCAGGATCCACGGAGTTTCTGCTGCTACTTCGGTTCGCTAATGGAACGAGAAAGGAAAACAGTGCGGTTTGTTTGACGGAAAGATGATGAAGATGATCGAAACGCGACTAGTTTTCGGTTGACAATGGCTGTTGCTCTACATATATACATACAGATTACACAACCGATTTATATATTGATATAGATACATACACCGGAATTTGGTTCGCGAAACTTACCGGAGAAACGATGAAGGTGATCGGAATGTAATTGCTGCGCTGCAATGGAAGACGAAGATGATGATGATGAACTGGAGGAACGACGGTGATAACAATGGTGTTGATCTCGTGCGGCAGGGTTTTAGAGGGTGTGTGTGTGTGTTTTATAGGGGGGCGGGTGGTTTGGTTTAAATAAATTAAAGTTTGCACATTAAGCCCTTGTACATTTTAAGGTTATTAAATTTTAGTTTTGAAGTTTATAAACTAGTTTTTATTAATTACAAAATAAACCCTAAACTTATAAAAAAAATTAACTGAAATTGTGGGTTGTCACACAAAAAATAACAATATTTCACCTAAAACCACAACTTTCTAGCTATTTATAATCACACTAAAACCCAACTTTCATCAAAAAAATCAAATTTCGAAAACATCAAAAATTTTTACATAAAACCACAACATTTACCTATACAATTAGACCAAAAACTAATTTAATCCAAAAATAAATTTTCGAAAACATAAAAAATTTTCATATAATCACACCAAAAACAAATTTGATAAAAAAATATAATTTCAAAAAATTAACAAATTTTCACATAAAACCACAATATTTTACCTATATTTATTCACATTAAAAAAATTTGATCAAAAAATCAACTTTTGAAAAATAAAGTTTTCACATAAAATCACAAAATTTACCTATATAATCTTAACAAAAACAAATTTGATCAAAAAATTAATTTTCAAAAAATTAAAAAAAATTTACATAAAAGCACAACATTTACATATATAATCACACCAAAATAAATTTGATCAAATAATTAACTTTTGAAAAAATCAAATATTTTCACAAAAAACCACAACATTTACCTATATAATCACAACAAAAATTTCGGGATAAAATTTCTGTAAACAAGGAGATGATGTGACAACCCAAGTTTTTTTTTCTTCCTTCCTTTTCTCCTTTCTTTCTTGCAACCTCAAATCCTTATTGATCATACTTAATTTTCGGGACAAATATTCTTTCAACAAGGTGATGATGTGACACCCGGCATTTTCAGATTAACACCGTTAACTTAAAACTCTTTTTATTAACGTTTGCATACACGACATTAATTACGATCAACTATGTGTGTTATTTATCAAATGAGATTCGAACGCTAGTAAGCTAAGAAAATAATAATTTCATGAAATCCAAAGTTTCCACTCTACCAGTTGTTACGAGTTCGTAGTTGATTGGTATGTAGATATGAGTAGTTAAATTTTATAGAACAATATAAATAATGTAACTAAGTTTAGGGACTAAATACAAAGTTTAATTAATTATAGGGACTAATATGCAATATAAGAAAATTGAATTCATATAAAACCCAATTCTTATACCCTATAGGTCGTTTTCATCACATCGCCGCACCAACACATTTACTCATCTCCGGTCACCGTCCCCATCATTAGCGACCATCGCCGAACCACCTCCTCTTTCAACCACCATCACAACCTACGGCCACTTCTATCAGTCCACGTTGAACTTACGACCACCACCACCAACGGATCCTACTGTCGCGCCGCCGAACACCACCACCACACCCGTTGCAAATGTCATCGACTATCGGCTGTTATCTTCACGTGACTGTAGCCATCACCTGCATCTCCGGCGAGCATTGTTGTCATCATCACTTTTCAGCATTTCATTTGTTGATATCCACCGCAACCTCTGGTAATGGGACTACCTAGGCATATTACTTGGTTGATCACTTGTAGCTACTTAAACTAAGGTGAGTTTCACAGCCCCTTTTTTACTTTACTTACTCTTTTTGGGGGAGATAACATGCTGTAATTGTTTTCTTTACAAACTTGGTTCTTAGTATGATCACATGCGTACCTAGTGTCAGTACCTTTGCCTTACGTTTGGACTGTTAATTATATTGCATAGCGAGGAAATTTTGAGTAGCACTACTGGGTCTGACAAACCCCATCCGGGTTGGTCGCTCCAGCACGACTGGAGGTCGAACGGGTGTTTAATTGTTCTATCATTTACCGTGTCTGGGAGACATTGGCTTGAGGCGTTCATTTCTTACATATCTGTCAGCTTCGGTCGTAAACACTTCTGTACACTAGTGTAGCATGCATAGTAGTCTAGCTAACTACTTGATATACTAAGGGAATTACTAAAATTGCTTTTAGAACTTACTTTCAAGTTTTATAAACATGTAAACTCACCAACTTTATGTTGACACACTTTAGCATGTTTATCTCAGGTTGTCAAGATCACACTCACGAATAGGGCATTCATTCATTGGTCGCATTGATTTGAGAAATCAACTTTATTTATTATATTTGCATTTGTAAATTTAAATATTATAAATCACTTTTACCAAAAAGATTCTCATTTACAATTTACGCTTCCGCATTTAATGTAAAACTTTTATTTTAATTTTTATTACTTTATATAATACGTTACTTTTAAAACCATATACGTCGTTTGGTGTAACTAATGATCAGATCCTGGTGTGTCACACTCCTAACGGTAAAACTCCGTTAGTGGAATTTGGGGGTGTGACAGATTGGTATTAGAGCCATTGGTTATAGCGAACTAGGGTTGCATTGCATTGCATTCTAGACTATATGTGTACACTGCATTTGTTACACTTGAGTAAACTTATCTTAACCCATTCATTAGTTGATTGCACTAAGTGTGCACTTACTAGTCTTACAACTTTACTAAACCGTCATGTTGTTTAAGCCAAAATTCTTTTGGGATTACATGAGAAACATTTTCTTTGCACCTTGACTTCAAACTTACATCATTATGATAATCTACCGGTAGGACCAGCGCCTAATGAATAGGAGTACAAGAATAACCGAACTAGTTATATATATATATATATTTACTTGTTCCTTATTTCTAGAAAGTCATTGATTGGGATGTTTTACTTGATTGTTATGTGACTTACTATGCACTATCACGCGCCACATTTTATGTGACTCACTCATACGTTATAAGAGGCTACTTGATACGAGACTCATTATGTGCTATAATATGTTACCTACATGCTTTAATGTTTTCATTGCTCATGATTATTTTATGGTCATTACATGTTACTAGCAGGGTTACCTAGGCACTTATCATGAACCAGTAGGTTACTTGACGTATAATTTCCCCGTAAGTACATCACACTAACCCTACGTTTGTTACTTGTGTGCCTTACACTTGACTATAAGTATACCATATTTTTCTTACCTATCCTATAGTTAAAAGAGAATAAGCACACCATATAAATTAGCACAAAATAACAAGTATGATAAGACATAGGATGAAGGCATCCGATGGGAGACAAACTGGGTGATTGTGTAAGGTAAATTGACGATTACGGGTGCGCAACGTAATGGTGAGTTTACAGGTACACAATGGTCCTTGTAAAACCTGTCGTGGGGGCTACACCTAAAACATAACAAAGAAGAAACAATAAACACAGATACATTTGAACCAAAATTTTAGCTTTAAATAGCACACTTCACATTTGGATGGAATACTCATAAAACTTCATCTGCGAATGGTAAACATTTACAATTCACCAATATATTGTAGAAATTTACAACACAATCTTAGATGGCAAATCCATGAAGTCTTACTGTGGATGACATAAAACAAAAAAAAATAGTTGATATCCATCTATAACGCCACACAAATAAGAATAAGTATTCATCTTAACAAACTCAATAAGGTTCCACTACTACTATATTTTGACCTTCAACGAATATGATTCACATCTCATATAATCAATGTAATTATTCTAGTTGAAACATGACATTACTAAATTTTGCAAACTTATGAGAGAACACTTCGCATAGCAAATAGCCCCCCAAGGGGCACCATCTGGAGACCGTAACACTCAAATTCCATCTACAGTAGCATTACCGTGGAACACTTGCTTTCAATCATAATCAGTTATTGTAATCCATTAAGTAAGAACTCCAAGCTTTAATAGCTCTTTGTACTACACCCTCCTCCGGTTTTATTAATGACAATACCCATCACACTCTAAGGAGTTGGGAACAATTAATTCAGCCCTTGGCTTACTATCTTCGCATGCCTACTAGTCCCCTAGATCATAACAAAAACACTCTAATAAGAAAAAGTTAAAGAGCTCCGTAGATCTATTGATATTTTTATTAAGCATCTATTCTTAAACTTAAAAATAACCATCTCATTCCATATTAACATCATTAAATCAACTCTCCTGAATTTAAAATGACAACTTCAAGCACTAATGATACTAGTAAAAAATTTCCGGACAAAATTTCTGTTAACAAGGAGATGATGTGACAACCCAAGTTTTTTTTTCTTCCTTCCTTTTCTCCTTTCTTTCTTGCAACCTCAAATCCTTATTGAGCATACTTAATTTTCAGGACGAAAATTCTTTCAACAAGGTGATGATGTGACACCCGACATTTTCAGATTAACACCATTAACTTAAAACTCTATTTATTAAATTTTACATATACGACATTAATTAGGATCAACTAAGTGCGATATTTATCAAATGAGATTCGAACGTTAGTAAGCTAAGAAAATAATAATTTCATGAAATCCAAAGTTTCCACTCTACCAGTTGTTACGAGTTCGTAGTCGATTGGTATGTAGTTATAAATAGTTAAATTACTAGGTTAAAGACCCGTGTTTAACACGGGATTGAATTAGAATAATGTTTAAATAGTTAAACTAAAAAAAACTTCTCTTTAGGCATAGTCTATGAAAATTAACCAATGTCCTTGAATAACAAAAGCATCTGAACACCACTTTTCTTTAGGCCTTTGTAAGTGGCAACAATACTCTTCGATCAAGGTTAAACAACCTTCTACACAACAGCTCAAAGTTAGTATTAATTATTTGAATTTTTTAGTATACCTGCAGAACATTCAAAACTATTATTTGGATATTTTGATATGTAGCACTCTAAATAAAAGCATGTCTAGTTCCCGGAAACACATGGGCATTACAAATACTCAATAATGTGAGAAACATTATTTCAACTTAAATATAATCACTACATTAACGATTAATTTATAAAAGTAAATAGGAGTACTATGATGTAGATAGTGAAACATTTAGTTTCAAAGTTCAAAAAGAATATAAACACGCATGTATCCAAAACAGCAGGAGTTTCATCTTTGTTGAAGTCTTGAAGACTGGTTGATTCACATACATTTTTTTATCACGTGTCACCAATTTCTATGAATTAAACTTAAAAAATGAAGAAAATCATGATACTTATAACCAAATCGATCCAAAACAGCATTACGGTCACGCGAATTGCAAATGGTAGCAAATCTATGCCCTGATAGTAACCACAAAATCAAGTTTTTAACATAACCATTACAAAAATAAAATTAAATCGAATATAATCCAGGTTTGGGTAAAACTATAATCCCTGCATATAATCTTGATCGGAATCATAGCCCAGGTTTGGGTATAATTAGATTAAACAACGGTTTTCCATTAAACTTTAGAATTCGAAGTTTTAAATTTAAAACCAATATTACTTTTGAAATCAAACACAAGTTTCAAATCAAGTTCAAACAAAGAACATGATGAACACATAGAAACCTTAGCTGAAACAAAAAGAGGACACCCTTTGATTCCAATAGAAATGCAACCCGACTAAGAGACGGAAACGATTGCATCTAGATAAAGTTGAGTGTCAAGTTGGATTATGGTCTCTCAAAAGATTTGTAGAAGTTTAAATATCTTTCAACAAAACCTTGTTTAAAAAAAAACAAATAAATGAGAAATTTAAGGAGAGCAAGACAACTAAGCTTTAGAAGAATGATATAATGACAAGTGTACAATTATGGGGTAGCTATGCTAAAATATCAACACATGGCAAGAAATGAGTTTGCTTTATTATATTTTATAGATATAGAACAAAATAAATAATGTAACTAAGTTTAGGGACTAAATAAAATGTTTAATTAATTATAGGGACTAATATGCAATATAAGAAAATTGAATTCATATAAAACCCAACCCTTATACCCTATCGGTCGTTTTCATCACATCGCCGCACCAACACATTTACTTATCTCCGGTCACCGTCCCCGTCATTAGCGACCATCGCCGCACCACCGCCTCTTTCAACCACCATCACAACCTACGGTGTGACACCCCGCAAATTTAGGTTAGCACCGTTAACTACTCTTAATTGTTCTGTTAAGTTTTATATAATTTTTGGTTCATTATGCATTTAACTAAACTAAGTTATAAACTAAAATCAAGAATTAAATAACTTGTTATTCTAGGGGCCAAATGTGTAATTTAAATTATTTAACCCAACCCTAATCGACTCCCACCCCCTATATATCTATCATCATCGTCAAACAACAACTCCAACATTGTTCCCTTGTTGCACAATTGGCCGAACCCAAAAACAGTCCAAGCACCTCTCTCTCTCACCGTCTTGCTCTCGCAACAACCATCATCAACCGGAAAACCAGTCCCGTCCGACCATCTTCAACGGTTTTCCGATAAGTCTCGCGACCCGCAATTGTGTGTATGCGACGTATATATATATGTATGGCAGCAGTCAAGAACAACATCAAACTTTTAATACATCTCTCTTTGGTTAACAGTAGGCAGCGAACCACCGCAACGTCGTAACCATTAAACCCTTCTCCCTCATCCTCGTCTTCTGTTTTGTTTCTGTCGGAGAGTGCGCAGCAGCAGCCCCACCGTCGTCACAGCCTTTTCGGTTCCATCTCAGCACCGATCATCTTCTTCGTCGATTTTGGTGAGTTTCGCAACCCCAGTGCGTGTATATGTGATCGATTTGCATTATTATGTATGTGAGTGAGTCAAAATATGTATATATGTATGCGCTTTATATGTATATGTGTGATGTGTTGGAACGGTGGATATATATATATATATAAATATATATATATATATATATATATATATATATATATATATATATATATATATATATATATATATATATATATATATATATATATATATATATATACTAGCATGAAACCCGCGCGATGCGGCGGAGACGACATTTACAACGCGTTACTCATTTTATATTTGTCAAACAATTATGAAAAGATTTATTTGGAGGAAAAGTAAATATTTCATAAGATTTGCAATTTAATCCAAGAAAATATGCATATCGACATTCGATTCAAGATTGTGTTTGGTGCATCTTGTTTTGTCGTGGAATTTTACTACGTGCTCCAAGTATTTAGCAAACATCTCTGCTTACACAAATTATTAAACTATACATATGAACTTTCAAGTGACAACATACAACAAGTGTATCCTTTCTTTACATGAAAACAAACATATATAAGCAATAACTAATTCATTACGTATGCACTTGTATCTACCAAATCTTTGGAAGGCTTTATGCAAACAAAATTCGAACTTAAGTCAATATGAAAACTTCTTAAAACTAAGCATTATATTAGGCAAATTCCAAGGGATCTACAGCTAATAAATAATAAAAATATACTAAACTTTATACAAATATTAGTATTCAAATTATAAGCATCAAACCATTAGGCATACTTCTATTTGGTGTTGTGTTATTCGTTGCCCAATCTAGAACTCAAAATGGTAACAACGTAGTCAAAGGAACTGGTTGTACAACTCAGATGCAACACTAACCGCTATTCTACCAAGGTTACTCACAAAGAAACCATTGTAGTTGTTATTATTTGCTAAACTTTAATACTCACTCATCTTTTTAACCGATCAAGTGATTTTGAGTTGTAAGGATCAGTTCCTGTTGGAAAATGTTTGTAAGATGAGTTATCATCATTCTAAAAGTTAGGTAAAACAATTTAAAGTTCAAGAGAATCAGACACCCAAAAAACGCAGCTATAAACCTATAAATTCATATGTAAACAAGACATACATACTACATCAAATTGTAGAAGACTAAATTTGTACTTTGCAAGAATCCCTTTTATTTCTTTTGGAAACGGTAGCGCCCAGAATGTTTTTTTAAAAATAATAAATAAATAAATGGTAAAACATCCAAAGGGTTCATCCCTTGAAATAGTGAGCCAAACCATTAGTACGGTTTTTGAACATCGTAAACTAAAACCAAACCGTTAAAAATTAAAACCAAGCCAAACCGAACCATCAAAAAACGGTTTGGTTTCATGGGTTAGGCTTATTAGATATTTATAAAAATAAAACAGTGCTAAAAAATACCCAAATAAAGCTATTTAAAAACTAAGGTATGTGAGAATACAGTTTTATACGGATTGGTTTATATGGCAGGTTTTTTAGCATAAACAACAAACCAAATCGTTCACTGTAGTTTGAAACTATTAAAACCAACCGGCCAAAAATTAAGGGAAAGTCTGATCATGAAACCAAACCGATAATCAGCTTAAACGGTTTCATAATTTCAAACGAAACCATGAACACCCACCAAATCTAGAAGAAGCAAAAACAAATGTAAATGTGACTTAATTCAGCTGAAAGATTGTAATTTTAACAATATGGTAACTAAAAAAATGATTTGTTTGCCAATTATCATGTCCAAAATCTTCAATATAGGAAAATAAAGTCACTGGTCAAAATGAAAATCAAACTCAAATCCTAAGTCAAATTCAGATCAAGCAAAACTCCCAAACTCTAACTGCTTGTTTAAATAGTAACAAAAATAAATTATTTAAATAACTTTGAATGGTTGACCAATGATGCATTAAAGAACACATACCATCTAGGCACCATAGCACGAACCAAATCATGTCATTATATGCATCAATATTGAGTAGTACGTAACAACAGGGAATGAGCTATCTAACTGCATTTACAAGACTTGTTTTGCTTGTTACATCCCTCCTACCTCCATTCGTCCGACCTTTGGGTCATCTTTATACTTGTAAGAATGACCTGAAGGTTGTGTAGGTCAGCATGATCACTTTGTGATAGAGAACTACCCAACATACTTAATGAAATGACGCAGAACTAAATTCAAACATAAGATAGCAGACTTCAAACATGTACTAACCTTTTGATGCAAGAATAGTTAGTAGAAAAAGAATTAGTTGCATTGTTGCTGCTGTGATATGAAAGAAACAAATCCAGTCAGTTATATGTAGATTAAAGCAGAACACTGAAGAAAAAAAAGTAATTGCTTCAATGTACATACAAAACATGTTAAAATCACAGTGAACTAACAACAAACTAAAGAAGTTTCATGAAAACAAGATTTTAATGTACATTAGTAAACATGTAAATGACCTTTTAATCTATCATGATGAACATAGTCACATATCAGGAACAAAAGTTCTGACCTGTTAATGGCTAAAAGCAGGTAATGAAATAAGCAAAATAATTTTTTCCCCTTTAAGCAGGTAATAAAAGATTCAAACTGATACAACAAAAGGAACATATCAATGAACCCTAAAACTATAAAGAGTTTCATACAAATCATTAACAAGTAGGCCTATTTATTGGCGATAACAGAATAACAACATCCCCAAAAGGAATCGAAAGAAGCAGAAATCACAACACAGTCCATATGGTTCAGAAACAGTTGAAATAAGAATATTTACACTATATGGACTGGTCTATGTAACACCCTAAAAGAATAAGTTATTAAAATAATAAAATTAAAAATGGAATATCAGGCTAGGCGATACGTGCAAAGCATGGCCTTGGCCTGCGCGTATCGCGTCAGATGAGAAAACCCGGGTGTGAGCAAACCACGTCAGCGCGTGGTTTTGCAAAACCACTCCACCTACGCGATACGCGCAGGTGGAGGGTGTGAGATGCGCGGTACGCGTAGCACGCGATTACGGGCTATAAATAGATGAGCAATCCTCCCTTCATTCTTGCCATCCATGCTTTCTCTCTCTACATTTTAGAGAGAGAGTCTAGTTATGTTGCGGTTTCGTGCGGTACCCTGCGTCGGAACGCTCCTTCGAGTTTCGGTCGCACGAAGATCCCTTAGCGGGGGTCGAGGTTCTGCCCGATTGAAGAACGGTAGACGTTGAGGTTCTGCCCGATTGAAGAATGGTGATCGTGGAGGTTATGCACGACTGAAGAACGGCGGTCGACGAGGTAAATAGCCTTTCCTTCTCGTTAGTTTAGGATGAGTAACGGGTTTAAAACCCGAATGAAATGCGGGTAAGGATACCCGCATAGCACGAGGAACGTGCTGGGGAATGAGTTGCGGGATTGAGCGCCCGCAACGAACGGGTAGAATACCCGAGGGTACAGGTTTAATTTCCGTACCAAAGAGGTACGATACCCGTTAGCATTTAATTTGGCTAAACGTACTGAATACGCGACATAAACGCGTACCGGGTCAGTTTACCCCCGGATGCGTAATATCTAACGAAATAAATATCTCTAGAATATTTATTGAGTTAAGCGATATTAATTCCAGGAAACGATGTTTGGAAAACGCAAAAAGAATCGAGTTCGTACGCAGTACCGGATGACGCGGTGCGGGTAACGGATACTTGAAGTCACCTATATATAGGTGAGTCCACCCTTTCTTCATTTCATCAACAAAAACACACACTTAAGGTGTGAGAGAAACCAGAGAGTGAGGGCTGGAGAAATTCCGGCCACCCTCCGGTGGTGGTCCGGCGGTGGTCCGGTGGCGGTCGACGGCGGTCCGCGGTGGTTTGTGATGGCCGGAAAAGTGGTTTTCACCCCGGAACCTATTCTCGACCTCCTGAACACAATGGTAAGCTCCGTTTAGCCTCAATCTCTCTGTAAAGTTGTGTAAATGTTGGAAAAGCATCTTAAGATGTATGCATGTGTTGTTCATGAAAACACAGTTGTGTTCCAGAAAAGATCCTGGAAGATATGGCCGTTGGATACGTCTAAATTTTGGATATGTTGTTCCTAACTCACAGATGCTCACATCTACCGTTCTATTTTCGAAGATCTTACCCAGAGGTATGATTTTTATGTTGAAAACCGAGACTGATCGGATTTCCGTCACTGGAAATGCAGTCTCAAAGATCGTCACTTTTCCGGAGATCCGACCGTTGGATGGTGACGAAATTTGTACTGTAGGTTCCTGAGACATAGGTGAACATTTCCATTGAAGGAAAATACGATCAGAAGTCCGAAAGTATAGATTTAGATCTGTTCAGTTTGTAACAGTTTTCTTGTCGAAAACAGGAAAATTGATTGTGTTGCATGTTGGTCAAGATGAGGATGTATGGGTGGTTTGATGATGGATAAATGTTCGTTTTGGAAAGAGGAACATGATGGTATATTGGTTCTCGGTGTATGTCGGTCTTTAAGGAATTCGCGTACGCGAACCGGCCCGAAGGTATAACCGAACATTGACCTTCCATATAGTGTCAATCGAGTATAATGAAACGTGGCACTTTGTGAAGCTGTAATGAAACATGTGGGCTGTTATGGAATTAGTATTAAAGCTCGGGATTGCTAAGGATTAGCATCTCGGAAACTCTCAATTAAATGGTAAGACTCGTTTTAGTATTCTTCGAGTTATTTACCATATGTACATATAGTGATAAATGTACACATGTATGTATGAGGATTAGGTTGATGATGATGATGACGAACCCGTTACAATGTTGGTCATTGTGAACGGTGTTGGATTCCTCGAGTTAAGAGCTGGATCTATAAGCTGGCAAGGCGAAGGGTTGCCAAGTTGCCGAAAGATAGATAGATCTGTGTCAGACAGAGCAGAGCGCTGTCATAATTCGTAGGTAAAGTATATAAATCCCTTGTTTACTTAAGACTATTATGACTTAAGTCCATGGGGAAAGCCAGGGTTTTAATGTAGAACATTCTTAGTTATATTATGATAATACGCTAGGAATGAGTTATGTTTTAATAAAACCATATGTATGATAGATCCTTGTGAGAAACACAAGGATATGATGAAGTGGCTTTTAAAATATTTAAAAATGAAACCATAGGAACCCTGACTCGAATGCCCAGGCATTCTAAGTAAGATGTCTAAGACCAAGGACTAAAGTCATCACCTAAGTCACACATGTGACTAAGGTAATGCATCGTTGAGAAAACACCGATAGGATTATGCCTAGGGGAATGAATCCTGATAGTATGAAATGTTTACAGGGTTGCCTTTATTAGCCACCAGGTCGGAATACTTAGACTGCACTGAGGTGAGTCTAACCGCCCCTTTTATATGTTTTATGATTTCAGGGCTGTATCCGAGCTTGTATGAAAAATATGAAATGTTTTGCTATAAATATATTAAATATGTATGTGGTTATAAGTAGATCGCTACCTGGTGATCAACGCATCTCAACTCCAGGTTCGTCCGGTTGTGGTGTGAGTTGGTCCGCGATAATAAGCTTCGCGTTAAGAGTCATCTCATGAACGGGATGGCGGCTACATGCCACAGGGCAAGTCATTAAGGCAGGGCTTTTGGGGGTAGATCTTCGAGAACTACCGGCCCCGCCTCGGGATGTATATGCGTCTAGTTGGATCCAATTAGGTAGACTGACTGCTCGTAACAGGAGAGGTACCACCAAGCCTAGGCAATATGATGATGTGACCAAAAGGAGGTCAATAAGGGTACCTTCTTTATCCATGTATACGGCATATACGTCAACAGGCTCTAACGAAAGTTGGCCACCATCAGATATGGCGTTAGAGAAGAGTTGGCTTGTAGATAACTTATTACCACACATATATGAATGAATGATGTCTAAATGTTTTTATATGTCTTATGTCATTTGTTACGACTCACAAACAACGTTGTTGTTGACGTCCTTTAGCTCGTGATGCAGGTACAGGGAACGCCCAAGGGCGTTAGCTAGGACGAAGAGGCTTAGCTAGGATCAGATGGTTGATGCTCTCATCATAGGAGCTAGTACCCGATTTGGACACCTGGGAGCAGTGTCCTTAGATAGTTACCTCGTATAGGTAGTTTTACTTAGTGACATTGTTAAAAGTTCAAATTGGGTTGGCATTTTGTGGTCTTTATTACGAAAGACTTCCGCTGTAACGTTGATTATTTTATTGGATTGGCTGATATTATGCAACGTGTCGGGCCCTGGAGTCGGGGTGTGACAGTCTAGACACTATAAATCAGACTTTTTCAACTGCTTTGGCTTCTTTTAACCATTCATATGTGTTGTGATTTCTTCTTTGGCTTCTTTTTCAACAACCCCTATATACAACATCTACAAATACAATGACCATTTTGTCCAGAAAATGTCGCAACACATAGCCAACAAACAACAAACATATTAGTGACAAATCTAACTCGAAAACTTACTAAAACACAACAACATATTCATGTTATTAAACCCGCAAATGTAAATACAAACATGACTTAAAAACTTTCACTTGGAACAAAACGCAACAACAACAACATATTCATGGCATTTCCTAAATAGATCTACATAAACCACTTTTTGCAAGTTGAAGTCAGCAGGATTCTATAGGTGAAAGAGCAACATTTGGTTAACTTTATAATATTGCAACAAAATAGACCAAAATGGTTTTAGTTTTAAAACCATCCTACAGCTTGCTTGCTTCTCCCAAGATGTTCAAAGTACCAATCAAAAGTAACAAAATGATTATATCTCAAAGTAACTACATGTAAGTAGAGAACTATACCCTTTATATGTGAGAAATGACGCCTCATCATGCTGTAATTTAGTTGCATCAATAATATTTAGTACCATCCCAACTTATGTAACAGTTTCATAACACAATACAAACCAAAAACCTTATTAGTCCCTTATATTAAAAAAAATCTAAACACCATCACTTGAAGGAACTAACCCATTTCTTAATGACCTGAGTAGCCTGCAGTGGATAATCATTCAAAAAATGTTATTGGGAGAGAACACCTAGCCACTGCTTGTATGTTGATTCAGTTCATATTAATCAAGATGAAATATGAACCACCTAGCTAATCCTATAGCTGAAAAGATTTGTATTAAACTAACCTCTCAACAATCCATTAGAACGATTAATGTTAGTTGATATGTTGTTTAAAAATAAATGCTATTGAGAGAGGCCACCTAACCATTGCTCAGTTGCAGTACATGCTTCTATAACCTGCCAAATATAGCATATGTCACTTTAAAAGCATATGAAATGTCATAAATAATAGTTAAACATTCCCATTTAAAATGAGTTTTGTTAAATCATTTGAATGACGTAATTACAAAAGAGAAGAAAAGTTACAGATGAGGAAATGAGTTTCTATTATAAGTTATAGTTTGCTTACTCGATTATCTTCATTCAGGTGCTACAGCAATTTAGAAATTGTCCTATTTGTTCCTCCCTTTTTCGTACAAGTGTTGCTCTTGTAGAGCTTGTTCCGAGTTGGTTGTAAGTGCCTGCTGATCGGTTTGTAAGATTAGATTAGGATGCATGAAACCCGATAAAAAAGCAAATGACCAATCAAAGTTAAAATAGCTAAAACAACTGCTATGTAACAATGTTAAGATGACACATGAAACCTTAAACCACACCAAGCTGCACTTCAATGTAAAATAAGTTACTACGGCATAAAGACAAACCCAAAAGCAATGCAACTGATGTACCAAAGTTGTCCCATTTGAAGCAGCCAACTGCACATAACAACAAATGTTGGGGTTATTTGAAGATGTCACTTTCCAAATATAAGCGAGTGAAGATATCGAGCATCATCACGAGCAAGCACGGGTGAAGACGTTCATAATTTGTATTTGTCTTAGAATATTTGTGTAATCGTTTCGTGCTTAAATGCGCGTTTGTGCTTAACTGCACGTGGTTAGGTTACATTGTAAGGTGAATGGTATAGACTATAAATACCATCACCTAGGTCATTTGTTAAGTGAGTTGCCTACATTTCATTCCATATCTCTTGTAAACTCTCCATTGATCTAATACAATTCACCTATTCATATTATCATCATCTTCATCATACTTTACATTGATCTTCATGAACATTCAAGCATCAATATGTGAACAGTGAGTTTCCGCATCACTGATTACAAACAACATCCCCAAACAATCTCAGATCTAGATCCAAGCTCGGTTCGTCTCGAACTATCAACAAAACCGCAGAAAAATGCGTCATACTGGTATAAACAGAGACATAATAACATCAAGCAATAGCAACAAAAAACACACGATACAACCCCACACACACCAACAAACTTAAAAATACTCAAACCTCTAACTAAAAATAAAAATTCAGTGTCACTCAGTCTAACAACAAAAACAAAACCATTCATCGATACCATACTTAAACATGAAAACAACAATGCATGGACAAGTCGTAGAGTTATATACAAATGGCAAACCCAAAACTAACATAACAAATATCACACTCTGCAAAATAAGGCAACAACCTTAATGATCTATTTCAACCCTAAAGCTGATGACATAACCATATTACAATCATCAAACTGAGAAATACATAATCCTTAATCAATACACCTCTAGATGAACACTGTATAAAATAATGAAAACAAAACAAAACACTGATATATAGTTTTAAGCACCAATTTTGAGTTCCGCTCAGCTGAGATATGAAAACATCTATTCAACACATTTATAACAAAAATTATGACATGCGTATGTATGCACATAGTTCATCAATATTGTAAAACACACAAACAACAAGACATTCAGTTCATTAGTTCAAACAACAGATCAATAGTTTAAACAAGAAGTCATTAGTCAAACAACAGGTACATCAACTCACCTACATATTCTTTACATTCATCAACTCACCTACATTTACCCCAACAAACTTCAAATCAGCCAAACACATTTTTAGTTGTACACTTGAAAGCTAACTTGATTTAAGTTAACTGCAATTAAATTGTCACATATTTTGATTTCATAGATTTTTTTAGCTACAATGCTACACTCAAGCTAATGATGAAGGAAAAAAACCATAAGTGGAACAAAAAATAAAAATATGACGGATGGAAACAATTGCGGTTTCATGAATTTCAGTATTCGTGTTTTAATTGAAGAGAATCATATATACCCAGTAGCAAGTGACCGTCTGAAAGAAACAAACCTATTGAGCTTGACTAACTGAAACTCCAAATCAAGAATTACAAACATTATTCAACCAGTTTTTCATACTTGAAAGACAACAACAGAAACTGAATCAACACAAGAAATCATAACAAACTTGCAAATAGATAGTGATTTTGAATACTTACTGCACGACAACCGCAATTCATACACAGCAAGCACCTGCTCATCCAAGCCTTCACTTCGTCACTTCGCATTGTACGCAGTCAGTCTTAGCCTCCCTTCCGATTGGTCTTCTTCTTCTTTGGTTTAAGGGTAAGAACAAAGATTGAACTCATGGAAACCAATTGATATGATACAGAAGCCGACGAGAGCAAGATATGAGACAAAGAGGGTTATGTGCGGCTACGGTTTGTAGTGAAACCCTAAAATTTTAAGGGTTTGAACATGGTGGCTGATTTAAGATTTATGAGTGTGGTTTGGTATTTAGGGTTTTGTGTTGAAAGTTTAAGGAAATTGTAAAATTACTATTCTACCCATCCTAAATGCATATTAATGTATTATATATATATATATATATATATATATATATATATATATATATATATATATATATATATATATATATATATATATATATATATATATATATATATATATATATATATATATATATATATATATATATATATATATATGAAACAGAAGCAGCAAAAGTAGTGTATGTATATGTGTGATCATAATGGGTAGAGAATTATATACATATGTTGCTATGTGTGTATAAATAAATAGAGAAGCAGTTGCCATGTGTGATGTATACGATTAATATATGTATATGCTACTATGTGATGTATACGAGTATGTAACAGTAGGTATTTTATGTTGTGTACGTGCGTTTTGCATGTATATATATGTGTTACGGTGTATGTTTGTATATATGCATATCAAGAACAAAAAAAGAAATGGTGAAGGCAGAAATATAGCAATTTATATAAGTGGCTGGAAATCAATCATAGAGGTATATACAGTGTTGTGTGTATTGTAAATTAAAGTGGCCGCATGTTTGGATATGTATGTATGTGTGAGAACATGGATGTATTTGTTTGAGTACTATGGCAGCAACAATAATATAAATGGCATAAACAATCTAGGTGTATATATATATGCAACGGTTATGTAAATATATGTATAGATACTGAGAACCAGAATAGAAATAGCGGTGTATTGTTGTGTTGCATGCAATGAGAGGTATGAACGTATATATGAACGACAAGTTGTGTATGTGAACATAGGTATAGATGTAACAGCAGCAGCTTCGTAATTATATGTATGTGTTAATCTTGTATCACATAAGTATACTGGAATGTAATGGTGTGAATGCGTTGCGGGTTACATGTCGGGATTTTTTTATATAGTATGCGGGTGGCTAAACAGTAAAAGGTATATGTATGTAGGAAAATGCAAGCATGTGTATCATCTTAACAATAGTTATTCGAAACTCGTTGTCAGACTTTGCAAAAATAGTATGCATGAGTAGTAAATTATGAATGATGTATGTGTAATCTTGCGTGTTATACTATTAATGTGCAAGTTCGTAGTTCTTAAATAGCGATTAATTATTATTCAGGTAGTAGGACGGTCTAGGTTCTTTGGTGCAACTTTGCTGATATATTTGTTGTGCACTTCGAAGGTGAGTCTCTTTGCCTGTTTTAAATCTTTTCGGGGAGAAAACATACAAAACTATTTTATACGGCATTGGGCTGCATTTTTATACCTTCGGGTAGGGCCTTCGGGCAAGATTTTTTACGGCCTTGGGCTGTGTTTTATGCCTTCGGGCAGGGCCTTCGGGTAACTATTTTGATAAACTAATTTCTATTGTCTAATGGCTTATTTTACTTGAGCATAAACGTTCCAACAAAAGTCCTTTCCTTTAGTTGAGATTATTAATATACAGTGGGTATAACAGGGAAATTTGAGTGGTACTACCGGGTTTGGCAGACCCCATCACGCTGGTAGGGATCCAGGTGGTGCAGATTGTACTTGGAACTTTTGGTCATCTAGTTTGATGGCAGTAAGGCAAAAAACACAACGTTCAATTTAATCTCAACGTGCTCATGTAGCAAGCGAGGTGGTCTAGCTAACCAGCGATAGTAAATAAAGTTTATCAGTTAAACTGTTTTAATATTTAAATAATTTTGTTAAATATCTCATTGAGCTCACCAACCATGTGTTGACCATTTTTAGTATGTTTTCTCATGTGGCTAGGAGTTGTGCATGTAGGATATATCATGCATGAGTCGTTTACTTTATTTTTAACTTTTATTTACCTTGTTGGTTTTATTGAAAACAATTGTCGGTTTTGTGCTAAACTATTGAGCACAGGTTTTAACTCGGTATTGTGCTAGACTATTGAGCATAGGTTTTATACTGAAATTTTGCTAGATTATTGAGCACAAGTTTTATTGGTTTTGTGCTAAACTGTTGAGCAAAAGTTTATTTAAATAATGAGTTTGTTTAAAAGCTTCCGCTAAACTTTGAAAACTTACATTTTATACCCTGAGTTTTGGGTTAATGACTAAGTTAAACTTTTGTTAAAGTTTATTGAGTCAGTGTTACTGTAACTAATGGCTTGGGATCCTGGTATGTCACACGCCTAACGAATACCCCATTTGTGGAAAATTGAGGGTGTGACAGATTGGTATCAGAGACATAAGTTATAGGGAACTAGCATTTCATTGCATATAGTCTATAACTTTAAGCATTTGCATTAGGTACACTCACACTGCACAGTAGTACTATAGTTAGAACTAGTGCTTGTTGCCTATACGTTTTACATATTATGTGCTTATCTGATATAAGATCTTTTTAGTCTAAGAATCCTTATACGAAGTACTGTGTCTTTATCCGAAACATGAATTAAATTTCCCACCTAAATCTAAATATTCTTCGCATGATGTGGTTGAGTCTTCTCCTTGGGGTGCAAAGAGGCCAAGGTGTGAGACTGAAGACTGCAACCGCTTTGACACGTTTGAGGCTGTCTCTCCTAGACTTATTGAAGTGGAGCATAAGTTACTCAGTAGTTCATTCCTTATTGTCATAATACATTAAATCTTGTAAACCCTGAAAAGTGATTTTTATTCAGATTTTTCTCACTCTGTTGAACTCGTGTTGACAACAATAGAGCGTTAAGTGTTGAACACTCAAAACATAAAGACTAAGATGTTGAAGTTATCCATGGTGATTTTTTTTTTGCTAAGTATTCTGTTCCAATTAAACCTTCTCCATATTGTCACACTTATCTTATTTCATCTGGTGCTTGTTGCTCTCGAAAAGTCTATTGACTTGAAGAGGCATTTCGTGAAGATAAATACTTATGATATACTTGTCTACATAAAGTCTGCTCGGACAAGACGATTACATGCATTATTGTAGAATTTTTTTTACTGAAACGTCATCACTACTAAGCCATGAGCTCACACTTTTGTTAATATTCTTGGGGAATAAATCAAACACAAAAATTGTGAAACGTTTAGCCTACTCCCTAATCGAAATGTGGCCTATCTCGAGTAAAAGAATAACCTCATGCTTTTCGGTAACTTATTTTCGCGAAGTATTCCATCAACAATCCATAAATCAAGTGAATGCTCAAATCGAACAAATTTTTTACTACACTTTCTAATATAACTACTAGTTGATCAATTTAGAGTTGAGGGTGAATCTGTAGTTAACCTTTCATTTTGACACCACTTGGTAATCAGTGTTATAATCTTAGGGACATTTTAACGACAGACAAATGGAACTAGGATGAACATGCAAAACAAATTATCATCACGGGTGCACACGTGATAATAATTTGGAGTGCATGTGATTCACGGTGAGACCTAGCATGTGGATAAATAGTTCTAATGTGTAATTTATCACTGAAAATTTTCCCACTGTCAGTGAAAATTCTCGTAAGCCACTTAACGAGTGGCTGGTGTAGTAAATCCTGCTCGTTACCTGTTAGACACTATTATCAGGTCGAAGAGGTTTAAAGACATCAAAATTATCATCAGTATTATCTCTGTTGATCTGAAACGCTCTCAGGAACACTATATTAATGAATAATTAAATGTACAATTTAAATACGAAAGGAGTAACTCGAAGAATTGTTGTAATACTTAAATGATGTTTAAGCAATAATAATTTAGGGGAAACCGCTATACACCTAGACACTTATGACTTTCAGATACCCATTATTCGCAGCGATAGGTGATGAATAGTACAACCCACAAAAATCAATTAATACCAACTAGCATTTTATGCGAGCCTAAAGCATTACTGTTCAGAATAATAACCACTCATTTCGTTTCATCCATATACATCTTTATAGCTGCTACAAAATATTGTGACACTTGACCCAATTCGTTTCTATGTAAACCCGAGCTATCAAATAAAGTTATAATCGTTTGAATTATTACGAAATAAATGGTTATATTATTGTAATTTATCAATTCATCTAATCATTTAGTTGTAAATTATATACTATGAATGAGTTTTACAAAAAAAAAAAAAATCTAACAATAGTTGTATAATTTATAAAAGTTGATAAAAATGTTAAAGGTTTATAAGATTAAGTTAGTCGGGTTAATTAAGTAAACTATATAATAACAAAAATAAAGAGAAAGTTAACTTTGAGGGGTTGATGTGATAACCTCAAAAATGTTTTCTTCTCTATTCTCATCCTTTTGTTCATTTTCGTTGCAAACAACGAATGACCCGACGTAATTTTCGGGACGAAAATTCTTTTAACAAGGGGATGATGTGACAACCCGTAATTTCTAGGTTAACACCGTTAACTCTTTCTCGCTAAATTCTGTTAAATTCTTACCATAACTTACTGGCTCGTTTTCGTGAATGAAATTATAGAAAGTTTAGAGTTTATGTGTAGGTCATTAAACTTAGTTATTAGTGTTGAGACTTAAATAAATAATCTTGTAAAGCTTAAGGGGGCAGAGTGTAAATAGTTATTTAAATGAACCAACCCTAAAGCCCACCCAACCATCTTCATCTTCTACAATCTGCCGCACACACACAATGAAAAACATCAGTTTTTGTCACTCATTTTCCCTTGCTCATCATCGGCTGATTCAAAGAAAAACACACGCACACACTCGACAGAAACTCATCTCTTTGGTCTCGTCTCCTACTAGTCGCCTGAAACAGAAACAACAAACGCATGGTCGACTCTTTCTCTCGTCTTCATCGGTGCCTGAAAACGGGAACACGACAGACGCAATCTGCAGCCGCAGCCGCCCCCTTATCGTCCCTTTCTGATCAGCGGTTAACTGATGACAGTCGCGAAACAACAGCCGCCATCCTCGTCTCCGATCAGTTCTTTTGTTGTGTTTGGGTGAGTTTTCGGAGTTCATACTAATCATTAAGAGTTCGATTATGTTTCGATTCTTTCAGATTGTGTGTGTTGTGTATACGTGTTGTATGTATGCGATATATATGTAATTTTGCCATGGGGTTGTATGTATGTTTGATGCTTTTATATGAAACCGATTGTATATGTATGTATATATCTGTGCAACCTTATGTAGTAATATATATATATATATGCTGCTGAATTTATGTATGTGAACTGCCATGTATTATATGTGCGCGTAGCAGTAGAATAGGGCTATGAACATCAGTATATGAGTATGTGCATGTATATATACGTGTATATGTTAGGATGTATGTGATAAGTTCTTATGCACTATGTATACATATATAATAGAAAAACTGCACTAGTGTGTGATTAAGTGTATACATATGTACTATTGTTAAGTGCATGCAACTATATTTTTTGTATCAAATGAATGTATGTATGCATATGCAACAACGATCCTTGCGTGTAGTATAAATGATATATGTATTGTTGCATGCTTGTATGAGTGTATGTATATTGTATGCTTGTTTATGCATCTATAGATATGAAGCAGCACATATGCACTATTTTAGGAATATACGTATGTGTAGAAACTGACAACAACTGTAATAGGGGTATAAAGGTATGTCAACGTTGTGTAGTTATGATTAAAGTTAATCGCATGATTTACCAATAGTAATAGTAAGTGTGGCTGTGCTAGTGGCGAAGATGGTAGGAATGTTGAATTGTGTTCATTGTTAAACGAAAATGCCATGCTAAGAATGAAAGAGCTTGTATGATAATAGACGTGAGAACCCGACATGATTAATACATGTGAACGATATATATATTGTTGGTATGAGAAACTAAACCGTAGTACGAAAAATCCTCGCGGATGTTCTATGTGCACTATGTTTAAGTAGATATATGTGTGTATTATATATATGTGTGTGTGTGCACTATGTTATGTGTGCAAGTCATTAGTTGTTAACTATTAGTTAATCATCAAGCAGGTCGTAAGACGGTCTAGGCTCTTTTGTTACATCCTTGCTGTAAATTGTTATGCGCTTCAAATGTGAGTTCTTTGCCCGCTTTTGAATCTTTTTCGGGGAGAAAACATACAAATGTTTTTAATGCGCCTTCGGGCAATTATTTTACAACGCCTTCGGGCGGACTGCATTTTTATGCCTTCGGGCAGGGCCTTCGGGCAAAACTTTATGCCTTCGGGCGGAGCCAACTAAGGCTGCATTTTATACCTTCGGGTATGGCCTACGGGCAGGTTTCGGTAAAAGTATAAATGCCTACGGGCAGGTTTTGGTAAAAGTATAAATGCCTACGGGCAAGTTTCGGTAAAAGTACAAATGCCTACGGGCAGGTTTGGTAAAAGTATAAATGCCTACGGGCAGGATTTTATTAGAGCTTATAGTGCTTTACACGAATTGGAACCACATTCAAGTCCTTATAAAAGTTCGAGGTTGATTAATATATGATAGCGGGGAAATTTGAGTAGTACTACCGGGTTGCGACGGCACCCCACCCTTGACTGGGCGTCATGTGGTGCAAATTGTCCTTAATGGTTATGGGTCATCCTGGTTAGATGGCGACAAGGCAAAAGTAACGTTTAGCTTTCTTCTCGACGTGTTGACAAGCAATAAGCATTCGGTCTTGCAAACCGCCTAATAAAATGATTATTTTTGGTTTATCTTTATTATGAACGGTATCTTTTATTTACAAGCAAATCTCATTGAACTCACCAACATTATGTGTTGACCGTTTTAGTATGTTTTCTCAGGTAGCTAAGGAGCTGAGCACGTAGGACATGCATTGGGTCGTCTTTTGAATTATTTTAAAAATTAAATTTAATATCTACTTTATTTTGTTGAATTGGTTTATTGTTTTGTGCGCGGGATTTTGCGCACCGGATTTATTTATGCTTCCGCTAAAAGTTGGTTTTATCATTTGAACTCTGAACTTTTGGTTATTTACAAAGTTAACTATTCTTTTATAAATGTTGAGTCAAAGTTCGTGTAACTAATGGCTTGAGATCCTGGTATGTCACACACCTAACGGATACCCAGTTTGTGGAAAATTGAGGGTGTGACAGTTGACCTTGTAATTTAAGAAACTTGAAATAAAATCTTTTGTTAACAATTTAAAACACAACACAAAGTTCAAGGGGGTAAAATGAAAAAGATCAATTTTAAAGCAAATCCCCAATCCCCCACCCGTGAATCCGGCTACCATTTCCGGCAGGCCGCCGGCGACTCCGGCGAGTCCCAAATCGACCAAATCTATGCGTTTTCGACTCGATTAAACCGGCCTTATCACTTTATCTGCAACATTCAAACCCGGATCATCCTTATTTGTCCATTTTGAGGCCGTGAGATCTATTTCAACGAACATCCACTATATCCGGCCGATTTCAATTACAAATTAAGCAAAACAGTCGATAAAATCCCAATTAAGTTAATCTAAAACACTCCTTATATCGATTTGAATGAGATAAACGAGTTTAATTAACCATTATCATATCAAATCGTTCTAATTGAACTTACCTTTATCCAAAACCCACTTGACTTCGATTCAATCCTTTAAACTTATCTCAGTCGTCTATGTAACAACCAAATCATTCAATTAACTTCGCAACATCTTTCTACAACTACAATTTGACCTCCAAACACACACAACAGTAAATTAAATCCTCTGTTCTTTATCTCTCTGCGTGTTGGTAGCCGGCATACTTTGGCTCTGTTGCAAGCTTCAATTTCATAGGGCTTTTATTCGTCATCCAACATCAAGTGGACCTGCGCGTTTAATTTCAATATCATCATAATCTTCATCATCAAATCTGTGCGCAACTAATTCATACGTTTTCTTATTGTTCTTCATCGATCAATCACTGAATCAGGTAATTAAATACATTTTACAACTCGTTATCATGTTCTGAACATCATAGTTGTACTTAATTTCAGTTACAGAGTTGATTTGGGATTCAATTGGTACGAATTCATATCTAGGGTTTATTTGTTGAAATGGGTTTAAGGAATTAACTGGTTATAATAATTTCTTTACAGGTTATTAACAAAGAAACAGACTTGGTCGGATGGTTTGGGTGAGTTATAATCAAACATAAAACCACAACATTTACCTATATTATCACACAAAAAACAAATTGGATCAAAAAATTCAACTTCTGAAAAAATCAAATATTTTCACATAAAACCACAACATTTACTTATATAATCACACCAAAAACAAATTTGATCAAAAAATTAACTTTCGAAAACATCAAAAATTTTCATATAAAACAACAACATTTAACTATATAATCACACAAAATCAAATTTGATCAACAAATCAACTTCCAAAAAATCAACCAATTTTCACATAAAATCACAACATTTTACCTATATTTAATCACACCAAGCCTAACTTTCATCAAAAAATTAACTTTTGAAAAAATATAAAATGTTCACTTAAAACCACAACATTTACCTATATATAATCACACCAAAAACAAATTTGATCAAAAAATTAGCTTTTGAAAAAATAAAAAAATTTCACATAAAACCAAAAAATTTACTTTTATAATCACAGCAAAAACAAATTTGATCAATAATTTAAATTTCGAAATCATCAATTGTTAGGGCTATTTCCTTGTTAAGATTTACTTTGTATTTTGTTTATATGTTTGTAAATAGTTTAGGGTCTATTTTGTTATATTCCTTAAACTTGTAATTGTTTGCTTTAAAGCATGTAGTGAGAGAGTGTGTGGAGAGAGGGGCTAGATCACTATTACACGTTAGAGAGAGAATTAACTGTGTGTGATTTATTTCTCCTGCACTTGTACTACGAATTGCTTTGATCATCAATATACAAAGAGAATTATGAGTATGAATTGTGTTTGTGATTGAACTGTTTGTTTGTGCGAATTATTCTGATCATTGTGAGTGATATTAACGATCCAATTGAACCTATCAATTGGTATCAGAGCTGTTGGTACTGTGTTCTTCGCTGTTCTTAAGCAAAACACATCAATATTGCTCGAAAATCATGATCTGAATGAATTGTTCGTGTTTTTAGTTGTGATTCATCATCATGATCACTCCTATACACAACGATTGTGCAGATTTCATCAGATCATCATCAGATCTGAGAAATTAAGAAACTACTGTTCGATCGAATTTTTCATAAATTCATCAAAAATTGGACATGTTTCAGATTGATTGAGATTAGGGATTGATAATCGGACCATTTCACAGCTTGTGTGTGAATTTTGAACGAATTGGACAAGTTTTTGACAAAACCCAGAAAATTCTCATGGAGAAGATGATGAACAGTATGATTTTGGTTGAAGATTAACTTGCCGGGTGATTATTTTGACTTAGACATTTTCCTTGGACTTAGATTGAAGAACAATTAGGTCCTGTGCAGCCGTGTAAGGGAATTTGTTCTAGACGGGTGAAGAATTTGACGTGAAAAAGTGTTACTGTTCAGCCGGATCAAACACTGTAGTGCCGGGTAATACACTGTTACGCCGGGTGATTAAGAAAATTCAGCCGGGTAATCATCAACTGTGTAGCCGGGTGATTAACAACTGCCGTGTGATCGAGTACTGTTCAGCCGGGTAAAGACTTTTGCCGTGTCAAGATTCAAGCCGGGTCAAGTTATTGCCGTGTGAAGTTGTTTCTTCTTGCCGGGTAACTGTTCAGCCGGGTCAAGAACAAATATTTTACAACTATTTAGCCGGGTAACTGTTTGGCCGTGTAAAGACTTTTTCCTGCCGGGTGAAGAACAAAGACACTGTTTAGCCGGTTGAAGAAGGATTTTCACTGTTTTGTCGTGTGACTCACTTTAGTTGTTTTTAATACTTGTTTCTTATCTTGTCTTTAATTACTTGTCTTTATTTTAGTATTTTAATCATTTCTTTTCAAAAATTAACAAAAACCAAAAATATTTTCTTTAAAATTTGTTAAAATGGCTCCTAATGATGATTCTGATAACCGTGTTCCTAGACTTTTGAATCGTGCAGATTTCAAGAACTGGACCATCAGGTTGAGACATCACTTGTGTTCTATTGACAATGACTTATGGAAGTCAATTGAAAAGGGTCCTCACATTCCAACTCAGACAGCACCAGATAGTGCAAGTACCTATACTAAAGATTCTACTACACCTTATCCAGAGGATAATTTGTCAGCAGAAGATCTAAGGAAGGTAAAGAATGATAGCAAGGCCTACTCTTTAATGTGCAAGGGGTTGCCACTTCAAGTTCTGTCTAGATTGGATGCATATCAGACTGGTTATACATGTTTCAAAGCTTTGAAGTCGATATGTGAAGGAGGAGAACAATTGAGGAGTTTGAAGAAATCAAAGTTAAAGAGACAATTGGAACTGTTTGAGCATATTAATGGAGAAACAGTGCACCAGATGATGAACAGGTTTGTTCACTTAACCACTGAGATGTCAAACCTCGGAGTGAAGACTGAACTTCAAGACTTGAATGATCGTTTGTTATGTGCTTTACCATCATCATGGAAGCAAACTGTTACTTTGTTGAAACATACTGAGAAATTTCCAATGGAATTAGATTTGCTTATTGGAAAGATTGAAGAAGTTGAGATTGATGAAGGATCAAGAAATACTGATAGATCAAGCTCACAAACTCAGTATAAGTATGTGGTAAATCCTGCCAATACTGTGGATAATGCTTTTCTTGCACAAGATATAACAAAGTTTGAAGATGAGGGTGACTTATTTGTTGGTGCAAGTTTCTTTACTGATTCAGCATACTTTCCAAATTCACCAACTTATTCGCAACCTCAATCTCCACCAAGAGCTCAAGTTCAAAATCATAATCTGAAGAATCAATCAGAAAATCAAAGTTCAAATGTTCAAGCTAAGGTGAAAGACGTTATGAATATTCTGTTGCAAGATGACGAAACTAAAACTGCATTTACTGCTTTTATGGCAAGTTTTCAAGCGTACCAAGGAAGTCATTTAAGTCAAATGGACGTGGTCCTTCAAGACTTATTTGAGATGGATCCAGTTGACGTTGAGGAAATGGATCTTAATTGGCAAATGGTTATGGTTGCATATCGAACACAAAAGCATGCATATGTTAACCGAAGTTACAAACCTCATGCTAACAAGACAGTTGGATTTGACAAATCAAAGGCCAGATGTTTTAACTGTAACCAGTATGGTCATTTCTCAAGAGAATGCAAAGCTCCAAAGAATTTCAATGATCAATCTAGTTCAAGCAATCAAGGTCAAGGTCAAAGTTTTCAACAGTCTTCAAGTTATCAAGGCAGAAATCAATGTTTCGTGCAGAAACCATACCAAAGTCTTCCCATGCCGGAATTGAAGGACGAAGGAAAGAAACCAGAAGACCAAACAAAGGCACTGGTAGTCAGCGTAAAAGATGGTAATGATTGGAGCGCATATGCAGAACAATTTACGTCCGATCTTACATCAAGTCTGGCTCTGGTATGTGAAATTGAAGAAGACTGGTCTGAAGAAGGGGATGGAAAAATGGTTGATGATGTGAGTGAAGATTCTGAAGATTATGACTGGAGTGCAAAGTCTGATCCTACTGAAGAAACTGAAGCTGAAATTGCGTTAATGGCTACATCCAGTGAGTCTTCATCTTCTACCGAACAACCAAAGGTTAGTAATGACTTACCCCCTAACTATGTTCCATTGCCCCTAGATGTGAAGGAAAGGTTATGTTCTGAACAGTGCATTCAACAAGTAGAACATTATCGAACTCATTCATTTAAAATCGGTGACAAATTAAGCAAACATGAAAAGATTCATGAACAACTTAAAATTGATCACAAAATTTCTGATGAGAAGATTTTGTCACTAACTGAATCATGGAACAAAACTTTAAAAGAATTGGAACTTGTTACCAAACAACTTGAAGAAATGACAAAGAACTTTGAACAAGAAAAAGTTGCACATGCAGTCACTCAAGTTGAATTAAAGAAAGTTAAAAGTTGTAAAACAATGGTCGAACAACTTGTTAATGAAAGAGGTAACAAAAATAAAACCGGGTTGGGTTTTACTCATGAACCAATGCCAAATTCAATAACTCAAACCTTACCGGAAAATTTTAATGAATTTGATCATTCACCTGAAAATGAAAGAAAATTCAAAGAAATTCAAAGAAGTAAATCCGAGTCCGAAGGATCTGAGGTGTTGATTGAAAGCTTGAAAGATGAAGATGACGTGACAACTGAAGCAGATGATGAAGCAAGCAACAAATCTGAGAACAAGCCGGAGCCTGTTCTGATTCAACTCGTTGAATATCCAAAGCTTAATCCCGAACCAAAACAAACGGTGAAGGAAGAAGGTGAATTTTCAGGATTCAATGATCCTAATTACATCAAATGGAAGAAGAATGAAGAAAAGGCAAAAGTTGCTGCTCAACTGCTCAAGAAGAATGCAGTGAAGAAGGATGAAGTTTCAAATGCAAAGAAGCAGAAATCGAAAGTAATGACCAATCAATCTGAAACAAAAGAATCAAAAGGCAAAAGTGTCTTAAAATCGAATGATAACACCAAAGCTCAAAACGTAAAACCTGTCAAGAAAGTGTCAAAAGGTAAGACAATCAAGTTTGTGTCTGCAGGTACTTTCGACATGAACGGTTCTTATGGTAACCAAATCAATGCTCAAATCAAATCTAACTCTGGTCTGAAAACAGGTTCAGGTCCTAAGTCTTCCGTTGTCAATGATAAGAGAATTGAAAACAAAAAGGTAACCAAACAGAACAGTTTAAAATCGAACCAAAGTCCCATGCAAGCAAAATCACAAACAATGTCTCCACAAAAGAATCAAGTTAATCTAAAACCGAACAAAACTGATAATGAATCTCGAATGAGTTCAACATCAAAAGTTAACAATCGGCTCTTTAGGATTAGCAAGAGACACTGTGAGATATGTGATCGTTATAACCATACAACTGCTGAATGTTTCTTTAACAGGTACTGCAGTTTCTGTGACAAAAGAAATCATTCTTCAGAAGAATGTTTTTATAACAAATTTTGTAATATTTGTGAAAGAAGAAACCATGACACAAAAGATTGTTTCTTTCGATCAAACTCAACAAGAGAAATCAAATTTTCAAAGAAATCAATCATTTGGTTTTCAAAACATGAATCAAAGTCATTCTCCAGTTTTGAGAAATTTCAATCGAAACAATTCTGTTTCTAACTTTTCAAGAAATGTGCAGGTTAACAGTTTTAAACCAAGAGCTTTAATGGTAAGAAATCAAAAGTTTGAAAATAACCTTGATCCTAAGCTAGAGGAAAGGTTTAGTGCTTTAAGGAGAAAGCAGTCAATGAACGCCAATGGGCGAAATAATAGTTATCAGCATCAAAATCTCTTAAATGAAACAAATTTTCAAAAAGTTCAATATCAACAAGTTACTGTTATAGATAGATTCGGAAAACCCAAGACCGTGTGGGCCTGGGTTGACCAAACTAACTAAGTGATTATTGAAATGCAGGTACGCCCAAGAAGACCTATCAACTCATGGTTCGTTGATAGTGGGTGTAGCCGGCATATGACAGGCAACCATGCCTTGCTTCAGGATTTCAAGCTGAAAAATGGTACACACGTTGCATTTGGAGGTGATGCGGGTGGTAAAATCACAGGAGAAGGAACTGTTTCGAATGGGGTCATTAGTTTTGATAAAGTCAACTACTGTGCACAGTTGAACTTTAATTTACTAAGTGTATCTCAAATCTGTGATAAATCTTATTCAACTCTTTTTGATGATTCTTTCTGTTATATTCTTAAACCAGGTTTCAAGATTGACAATGAGTGGGTAGTGGTTAAAGCTCCAAGAGATCGTGATGTATACAAATTGGATATGTCGCAGATTGATGCTGAAACCGAAACAACCTGTCTCATTGCACATGCTTCAAATGATGAGAGTCAGCTTTGGCATAGACGGCTGGGCCATTCAAATTTCAGAAACATGAACCGTCTGGTGTCTGGAAATCACGCTGTGGGAATCCCATCGAAGAAATTCTCCACAACTGATCTCTGTCCAGCGTGTTTGAAGGGAAAACAGCATCGCATGTCTTTTAAGTCCAAGCAAGAAAACTCCATTTCAAAACCCTTGCAGATGCTACATATGGATCTTTTCGGACCAACAAATGTGCAAAGCATCGGAAAGAAGTCTTACTGTTTTGTCATTATTGACGATTTCACTAGATTTTCTTGGGTTTATTTTTTGCATGCTAAATCTGAAACAGCTGAATTATTAAAAGAATTTATCATCAAAGTTAAAAATCAATTGGAATGCAAAGTTAAAGTTTTAAGAAGTGATAATGGAACTGAATTTAAGAATGCTAATGTTGATTTATTTTGTGCAGAAAAGGGGATTGCTAGACAATTTAGTGCTCCAAGAACACCTCAACAAAACGGGGTTGCGGAACGGAAAAACCGGACACTGATTGAAGCAGCAAGATCCATGCTCGCAGATGCCAAAATCCCTATCACTTTTTGGGACGAAGCAATTGCTACTGCGTGTTTTGTACAAAATAGAACATTATTGGTTCAAGATAAACAGAAAACTTCTTATGAGTTGTTATTTGAAAGAAAACCAAATATTTCTTACTTGAAAGCATTTGGTTGTCCTGTTTCGATTTTAAATTTGAATGATCATCTCGGGAAGTTTGAGTCAAAATCTGACGATGGATTTTTCTTAGGTTATTCGTCTATTTTTAAAGCTTATCGAGTTTTTAATAGCAAAACAAATACTGTTATTGAAACTATTAACGTCAAGTTTTTAGAAAATTCGTTTCCTTTAGTGGCTCATGGTCCCGAATGGTTATTTGATTTAGATTCGTTATCGAAATCTTTCAATTCTAACTTATTTGATTTTTCAGGAAAAACAAACAAGGAATCAGGCGACTTGGGATGCTTTAGTGACGATTCTGATAATGACGAGGATGGAAATCTCAACTCAGAATATCCATTCATGTCTTTTCACAATCCTGATCATGTCAAATCCAGTCAAGATCCGGGTCCTTCTGGTTCTCATGAAGATCAAGAGTCAAACAATCTTGAAGAAGATGTGAATCCGCAAGTGTCTCCTAATGATGGTGGATCTATTCAGAATCAACCATCATCTGATCCGAATGTTGAAGCTATTCCAGAATCTTTTGATTACTTCATTAATTCACCGGATCAAGTCCCTAATTTCACTCCACATACTTCGTCCATTCTACAAGATCTACCAAATCTGAATACTTCTAATCTGGAGAGTCAAGTGCAAGGAGGTGACATACCAATTCATCGAATTCACAAGAAACATCCTGTCTCTCAGATTATTGGGCCGTTGAATCAGAGAACTACAAGAAGTCAGACTGAGCAAGCAAATGTCTGTCTTTATTCGTGTTTTCTATCTCAAGTGGTGCCAAAGAACATTTCAGAGGCGTTGAAAGATAATAGTTGGATTGAAGCTATGCAAGAGGAACTACTTCAGTTTCGCAAACAGGAAGTATGGAAGTTAGTGGATTTACCTGAAGGAGAGAATGCGATAGGTACAAGGTGGTTGTACAAAAACAAGCCAGACGAACGTGGCATTGTTGTGAGAAACAAAGCGAGACTCATTGCACAGGGATATACTCAGGAAGAAGGCATTGATTATGAAGAAGTGTTTGCTCCAGTCGCAAGACTTGAAGCCATACGCGTTTTTTCTTGCATATGCTTCTTTCATGAAGTTTAAAGTATTCCAAATGGACGTTAAAGGTGCTTTTCTGTTTGGACCAATTACAGATGACGTTTATGTCAGACAACCTCCGGGTTTTGAAGATCCTGACTATCCTCATCGTGTATACAAGTTAAGTAAAGCTCTATATGGTCTACACCAAGCTCCAAGAATCTGGTACGAGACGTTATCAAAGCATTTACTAGAACATGGATTTACAAGAGGTCAGATTGATCCAACTTTGTTTATGAAGAGGGAGAATGATGATTTGTTGTGCGTTCAAGTATATGTGGACGATATTATCTTCGGATCAACCAGTGCGTCAATGTGCAAAGAATTTGAAGAAATCATGAAGTCTAGATTCCAGATGAGTTCAATGGGAGAGATTAACTTCTTTCTTGGATTACAAGTGAAACAATCAGCTGACGGAATTTTCATCAATCAATCAAAATTTGTTGAGAAGTTGTTGAAGAAGTTCAAGATGCAAGATTGTCAAACAATTCGAACTCCATCTGATGTGAATTGCAAGATTCAACGGGATCCAAAGGGCAAAGCAGTTGATCAAACACTATACAGATCAATGATCGGTTCTCTGATGTATCTTACTGCATCAAGACCAGACATCATGTACGCTGTTTGTGTATGCGCCAGATATCAGTCTGATCCGAAAGAGTCGCATCTTGTTGCTGTGAAGCGTATATTCAGATATCTTAAAGGGAAACCAAATCTTGGGTTATGGTATCCTTACGAAGGAAATTTTGAATTATATAGCTATTCTGACAGTGATTTTGGTGGTTGTGCTCTTGACAGGAAATCGACTACTGGTGGCTGTCAATTTCTGGGTCCTAGGCTTGTCTCTTGGCAATGCAAGAAGCAAACCAATGTTTCTGTATCCACAGCTGAAGCAGAGTATATCGCTGCATCTGCAGGATGTTCTCAAGTTTTGTGGCTACAAAATCAGTTGCTGGACTACGGGTTTAACTTTCTAAAAACACCTATTTACATAGACAATACTGCTGCTATGTTTATTACTGCTAATCCTGTTCAACACTCAAAAACCAAACATATCGAAATTCGATATCATTTTTTAAGAGACAACTCTGAAAAGGGTTTAATAATTTTGATTAAGGTTCATACCGACAAACAACTGGCAGATCTTTTTACAAAATCTTTTTTGTCAGGCCGGTTTGAATTCTTAATTCAATCCATAGGATTAATCAATCATGATTGATTCTATTTTTCAAAATCAAAACAAAAATCAGAAAAATATAAAAGCCAAAAATATAATAAGTCGATGTCATATATTGATTCCGTTGTCTTTTATTTTATGTCTTGCATTATGTGTGTGCATGAAAAAGAAAACAGAAAAGCAAAAACAAAATATAAAAGCAAAAAGAAAAGAAAAATATCATGTCATAAGAATCTATATTGCAAAAAGTGAGAGATGATAGTTACACTAGACATTATTTGCTACATCATTTTTAAAATAAAGACTGATGAATGTTAATTGATGTGCTAGACAGCTCAGGCAATTAGACTGAAAAAGTAAGTTGATTGTTGACAAACATAAACTTAATGATCTTTGTGTTAAGTTCCATTGTTATACATGTCTAGATATATATCTTTTGATGCATTGCTTGTGATGATAGTTGTGCATGATCGGGTAACGATGTAGTCTATTCAGTGTGATGAACCGCATCGTGAGTTTCTTTGTTGTGGTACCCACAGACCTGAAGTCTCACACGAAGTCTCTTTTGAGCTTCAAGATGCAGCAAAAGATTCCAAAATGGAACAAAAAGAGTCCCAAATGTGGACCTACACCAAACAAAAATTCCAAAAAGGAATTCAGAAGATTCCCAAGGGGAACAATAGGAAAGAAAAATTCCCAAAGATGGAATTAAAAAGAAGTCCCAAAGTGGACCAAATCCGAATAGAACCCAGATTCCACACTGTGTATGACTATAAGTGACCAGGTTTTGTACAATATGCATTCAGGTAGTGATTGATAAGGAAATATGTTGACATATGTATACATGTGGGTCACATAAGTCATTTTAATCGAACCTTAAATATCATCATGATACTGAAAAAGTAAGTGTGTCAATTCGAGCTAATTGGTATGTTTTCATATCATCACTCAATTAAACATAAGTCAAATGTCTATTCAAAACTTGCAAAACATGTTCAGATAATGTGTGGTATGATCTCACTGCGATATTTTGATTCATTGCATTGCATATGTCTTTATTTTAATTTGTGTGCTTTGTGTGTGCAGGCATATGGAATCTTTATTGACACATCGACATCCTTGATTAAACTTAAAAATTCCTAGAAATTTCAAGTTTAGGGGGAGAATAAATGGAAGAAGAAAAATATTTACAAAAATCCAAAAATATTGTGAATAAGTGTGTTTTGAATGAACAAGATTATGTGGTATGAAAAGCAAAAGTATTGGATGTGTGAAAAACAAACCCAAGGTCTTGTGAATTGTTTTTAAGAAATTGCTTCGGGATATAGAAAAATTGGTTGTGCAAAAACATTTTTGAAAAAGAAAAAGAAAAAGAAAAATGAATTTAAATTGTGTTAATTTTGTTGCCCTAGAAATGTTGTTGATAATTAATGTGACAAATTCTTTTTAAGGATATCTTGTCTAATTAATGTGTCGAGAATGTTTGCAGGTGAAATAAATGCCGTTGAAAAAGTCAACAGACGAGAAAAAGTGAAGAAAATTGTTCAAGGGTTGTAGCCGGGCAAGAATATCATAACACTATTTAGCCGGGTAATGAACATACTGTTCAGCCGGGTAAGGTTGTGAGTTTGATATGAGCCGGGTGATTGAGAAAAAGAAGTGAAGGCGTGTGAAGATATTATGACTACTGTATAGCCGGGCAAAGATCATGTCAAATACAGCCGGGTGAAGGTCATAAATATCAACCGGGTGACAAGTGTGTACTATATAGCCGGGTGAAGATATGTTGTCATTATACAACCGGGTAAAAGAAATCTTATCTTGCCGTGTGAATGAATAACACTGTGTTGCCGGGTAATAGTAAAAGCCACTGTGTTGCCGGGTAATGAAGAAATGCATGCCGTGTGAAGAAGATTGTTGCCATGTGAAGAAGAATGCTGCCGTGTGAAGAAGGCATGCCGGGTGATGAAGAAAGCAAGTCGCATGAAGGAAAGCAACTGTGTTGCCGGGTGATGAAGAAAGGTTGCCGGGTGATGCTTTGAAGACTACTATTCTGCCGGGTGATGAATAAAACCCATCAGGTGTAGTTGTTCCTAACCTTTACCCGTCACTACAGTGACTCACCCGTCTCTACAGTGTTTGACCCGTCAAGTGTTTTTACATTTGTTTGTGACTTGTTTCATATACTTGACCCGTCACTACAGTGTATGACACGGATCAACAGTGTTTGACCCGGCAAAGCTTATTGGGCCTTTTATGTTTACCCGTCCCTTTTGTTGACCCGGCACTTAAAGTTTGACCTAAATTTTTGACGATACAAAAACCCGCCTCTTCACAAACACTTATCATTTCACACATTCACTTTCACACAAATCCTCTGAACTTAAAATCGCTTTGTTATCATATTCAATCGTTTGCTCTGTAACAAGATTGATCGATTGGATAAGGTAGTGATTAAGTGTTTTTGACCTAAATAGACCTGCAAATCAACTGTTAAAAGGAAAAACGATGATGAACAGTGTTTTGAGCATTGAATCGACACTTTGATTTTGTGTGTTAAAACCTAAATCGAATGTTGTTCTATGTACAAAATCTGTCAATCATCAACATGCAATCACTCATTTGCACCAAAACACCTTAAAATCAACTGAATCAATTGAAATTGTCATAACTGTTAAAATCGCCATTGATGAACTTTGAAGCTCTTAAAAGTTAAACATCAAAATGATGAAATATCTGTTTAAAAGTGATTAATACTTGTTAAAACTGAACCAAAACATGATAAACAATTTCATCATAAAATTGTCAAAAATTTTGTCTTAAGTGATTAACTGTTAAAATTAAAACATGAAGTATAATCTTTAAGATTTAATGTTGTTTGATTAAAATGATGAAAATCAGGTTATTAGAACAATTTAGAACTTAATATGATTATGTGAATGTTTTGCTTTCTAATTGTTATATAAACACTTATGAAAATTTTGATATGTTTTAATGAAGAATCTAACACATTTGCATTGTTTTGTGTTTGTTTGTGTTTTAACAGATGGAGAATCTCAAGTTTGAGCCTAAACACAATTTGGTAGCATGTTTGGATGAATCAATTCCTGAAACAGATGGTTACAGGGATATGATCAAGTTTATCAAAAGGACCAAATATGTGTATGCTATATGTGCCAAACCGGTCATATATGCAAGGCTGATTAAGAGTTTTTGGAGGACAGCAGAGGTTGTTAGAGAAGAGAATGGAGTTACTGTTGTTCGAGGCAACATAACTAGAGATTGGGTACTGACAGTTTCTGAAGAAGCCATTAGACATGCCCTAAGGATAGATGAAGATGAGGTTGGAATGAATGATGAGCTGACCATGGATGAATGCAAATCGTGTTTTGTTAATATGGGTCATCCACCTGTATTTCCAAAATCACAGTTTTATAGGGCAAAATTGGGAAAGAAGTACAAGCTGTTATGCTATGTGGTGCAACAATGCATGTCCAGGAGGAGTGCAGGATTCGATAATTTCCCATCAGATATTGCTTCACCAATTGTTGCCATAGCAGAGAACAAGCCATTCAACATGTCGAGATGGATTATGAATGGCTTTGAATTTAACTTGGTGAAAGGGAAGAGGTTTAAGTTTCTCATGTATCCGAGATTCTTACAACTGATGATTAACATTGCCTATCCTATCATCAGATCTGAAGGTTATGCTGGAGGTATTTTATACACTGAGGACATGAACGATCTATCTTACAGGAAGATGAGTATCAGGAATGTGCCTAATGTAGAGTTGTTTGACTATATGAGAGATATAGCCAACAATGAAGAGGATGTAGAAGTTGTGTATCATCATATTTCAAATGGAGAAATTGTGAATCCGTTGGATATTGTTGATAGAGAGATTGATGAAGATGATGATGATAGTAGTGATAGTGATGGTAATGATGATGGTGGTGAAGGTGCTGAATCTGAATCTAATTCAGAGGAGGCAGAGATTGTAGAAACTGTTGAACCGATGGAAGTAGAGATTGAGAATGTTGGGATAGAAGAACCTGTTGAGGTTGCTTCGGTGAGAAGAAGTTGGTGTTGAAATTCCAAAGGAGGTTAATGTTCAGTATGTCAGAAGAAAGAGGTCGAAACCAGTTAAAGAGCCTGTGATTGTAGAGCCTGAAGAGATTGATATACTTCAGATTGCTCAGGAGGCAATGGCCGAAGCTGAGACTATGGCACAGATAGTTGAGGAAGCTGATGCTGGCGTTGCTGATCCTACTGCTGTTGATATTCCCACCACATCATCCCAATTTGCTAAAAATTTTGAACAAGGTTTGGAGTCTTCACCAAACTTTGTGTCAAAGGATGATGAGAATGAGAAAGAGAAAAGAATTGCTGAGTTAGAGGAGATAGTTGAAAAGTTGTTAGAAGCCAATGAATTATTAAAAGCTTCAAACGAACGGAAAAAGAAAAGATTTGATGAGTATTGGGATATTCATAATCAAAATTTGAAAACCTTCAAGAAGTTGGATGAGGATCATGTTAAGCTTGTTGATGAACATGTGAAATTGAAGGATGATTATGAAAAATTGAAAAAGGAGCATGAGAATCTGAAATATGATTATGAAGAACTGAAAGCTGAATGCAATACGTTGGAGGCCGAGAAAGAAATGCTAGAAAAAGATTTGGAGGAGACTAAACCGAAGAAAGATGGCTCATCATCAGATAAAGATTTTTCTGAAGAAGTAGTGGAAGTGACTGAAGCTCAAGTACCTAGAGTCTATTTGACTAGAGCTCGAGGTACTACGAATGTTGGCATTAGGGTGGAATCACCAATCATTGTTCCCGATGAAGCTGTTGCTGAAACTGTCATCTCTGACAAAGCTGAGGGAAAAAGGAAGTTAGATGCTATTCCAGAGATTTTTGGTGATGAAGGAAGTTCGAAAAAGGCTAAGATTGATGAAACAGTGCAGATTGAGCCGATTCAATCTGTAGCTGTAGTTGAGACTGAGAAAATTGATGAAACTGTGACAGACTCTGGAGCTGAAACTGAAGTATTTGTAGTCACTGATAGTGAGAAAGAAGTTGGTTCTGAAGAAACAGTTCAGGTTGAGCCGATTCAACCTGAAGCTGTTGAAGTTGAAAGTGTGCCTGAAATCGTAGCTGAAGTTGCAAGTCAGTTTGAGCCGATTCAAACTGACAATGCACCTATGATTGAAGCTTTGGATGACTTAGATGATATAGACTTTACTGAATCTGATGATGAAGCTGAGCCAGAACCGAATGTTGTTGAAGATATCCCGGATGATTTGGATCAAAGATTTGCTTATCTCGAAAAGATGAAGTACAATGCTGTGTTTTTGAATGGGTTGACTGTGAGCCAAATTAATGAAGAATATGAAAAGTGCCTGATTGCCCAAGATAAAACTGAAGCTGATAAGAAAGAGTTTGTGATTGAGATGGGTGAATGGACTCCAATGCAAGAGAGTTTGAATATAGAAAATTTGCCTCCGACTGAACTTTACCACCAAAATCCAGAAGAAATGTCAACTTCAGAAATGCGCAGTTGGTTAAGTTCAAGAAATTACCCATATAAGACTTTGAAGAGGTTGAAGTCTGAATCTTTGAGGAAAATTGTTGTTAGCTTTATGAAGACTGAAAAAATGTACAATCGTATGTTTTACTTAGACTACAACAATCCTCAGTATTTTGAGCTGACAAAAAGATACAAAGTTCTTGGACCGAAGGAGATTCCGGTAATGGCTCTTCCTGAAAATGCTCATAAGAAAAGGCACGAGTTGATTGATATGTTTCCTAGCGAAGTTAAATCATACAACATACCGATGGAGGTTCGAGAATCATGGCATAAGTCAGCCACAGCAGGTGACGTGGTGAGGTCACTGCTGAGCAAAGGTCAGTCCATTGCTGAGTTGCTTGATTCGATGATTGTGCCTGAGAAGAACAAGAAAGTGAAGATCATAGCATGGAAATACGATGAAGTATTTGATGCGTTTATGATTAAGAGAGTGAATGGTTTATGTGATGTATACCATTACTTCTCGAGCATTTTTAAGTTGGAGGTTCAGGATTTGAAAGAGCTGCACAAACTAAGGTTGATAAATCACACGCATGCTGAGCGTGGTGATAAATGTGTAATGCTTCTTGATGCCGGGATTGCTAGACCACCAAAGTATCTTGACTTTAGAGGCCAACAAGAAGATTCAGCATTTGTGCAATCAAAGAAAGAAAGGAAGAAAAAGAGACTGGTTGTTAATGAAGATATGTATTTAGAGGAATTTTCGGATGAATACTTTGACAAGGTGACAGATCCTGGACTGAAAGTGATTGATGGAAGTCAAATGACGAAGCCTATACTTAGAGTGTTTTACAATCAAGAAACATTTGAGTTGAAGCTGGTTAGGAATTTGGATGATTGGGACAAAGACATGATCACGCTTTTCAGTACTTTTGAGTTGAAGCTGCTACATCCCTCATATATCGACTTTTTGAGAAGCTGCAGAATCGAGAAGTGTAAAGATGCGCTTGCTGAAGCTGATAGGAAGTTGTTTGTTGTTATGATTGAAGTAATAGCTGCAGCGACTGAAAAGATACGTGTGAGAAAGGCATTGCTGAACTCTAATCTCGTGAGGGTTGATTTACCAGAGATAGAGTATATGAGGATATCTAGAAAAGGAACCTTGGAGGTGCAAGTCAAAGGCCAGGAGATGCCATTTGAGTTTTATGCTAATATTGACTTTGCAGGTTTAAATCTGGATTCACTTCGACGCATGAATGCTTGCCCAATTGTGACAAATGAGTCCAAGCCTCGTCAAGCCAAAATTGCTGAAAAGTTCAAGTCCTGTATCGAAGAAGCTCTGAAGGAACAAGAAGAGTACAAAGGAAGAGAGCTGCTGAATGTCAAAGATGAACCGGAAGAATGGTAAAAGAGATTGATGCTGAAAGAAGAAAAAGATAGAAGATTTTGCTGAAGATTCAAAGATAAATCTTAGGGGGAGTACTGTTAGGGCTATTTCCTTGTTAAGATTTTACTTTGTATTTTGTTTATATGTTTGTAAATAGTTTAGGGTCTATTTTGTTATATTCCTTAAACTTGTAATTGTTTGCTTTAAAGCATGTAGTGAGAGAGTGTGTGGAGAGAGGGGCTAGATCACTATTACACGTTAGAGAGAGAATTAACTGTGTGTGATTTATTTCTCCTGCACTTGTACTACGAATTGCTTTGATCATCAATATACAAAGAGAATTATGAGTATGAATTGTGTTTGTGATTGAACTGTTTGTTTGTGCGAATTATTCTGATCATTGTGAGTGATATTAACGATCCAATTGAACCTATCATCAATAATTGTCCGATAAACCAATAACACACAGTTCATATCAAACAATAACATGTACCTATATAATCACACCAAAAACAAATTTGATTAAAAAATAAACTTTCAAATATTCAACTCTCAAAAAATCCACAAATTTTCATATAAAACCACAATATTTTACCTATATTTATTCACACCAAACCTAACTTTAATCAAAAAATCAACTTTTGAAAAAATAAAAAATGTTCACCTAAAACCACAACATTTACCTATATAATCACACCAAAAACAAATTTAATCAAAAAATCTACTTTTGTATAAATCAAATATTTTCACATAAAACCACAACATTTACCTATATAATCACACAAAAAATAAATTTGATAAAAAAATCAACTTTCGAAAACATCAAAAGTGTTCATATAAAACAACAACATTTACCGATATACCCACACAAAAAAACAAATTTGATAAAAAATCAACTTTCAAAAAATTAAAAAAATTTTCACATAAAACCACAACATTTTACCTATATTTAATCACAAGAAACCAAACTTTCCTCAAAACATCAACTTTTGAAAAAATAAAAAATGCTCATATAAAACCACAACATTTACCTATATAATCACACCAAAAAGAAATTTGATCAAAAAATTAACTTTCGTAACATAAAAGATTTTCATATCAAACAATAACATTTACGTATATAATCACCCCAAAAACAAATTTGATTAAAAAATAAAGTTTCAAATAATCAACTTTCAAAAAATAACAAATTCTCACATATAACCACAACATTTTACCTATATTAAAAAAATAAACTTTCAAATAATCAACTTTCAAAACCCAACTCTCTTCAAAAAACCAACTTTTGAAAAAATAAAAAATGTTCACATAAACCACAACATTTACCTATATAATCAAACTAAAAACAAATTTAATCAAAAAATCAGCTTTTGAATAAATAAAATATTTCACATAAAAGCACAACCTTTAACTAGATAATCACACAAAAAAATAAATTTGATCAAAAAATCAACTTTCCAACAAAAATTTACATATAAAACAACAACATTTACCTATATAACAACTCAAAAAACAAATTTGATAAAAAACTCAAGTTTCAAAAAATCAACAAATTTTCACATAAAACCATAACATTTTACCTATATTTAATCACACCAAACCAAACTTTTATCAAAACATCAACTTTTGAAAGAATAAAAAATGATCACATAAAACCACATCATTTACCTATATAATCACACCGAAAACCAATTTAACCAAAAAATCAACTTTCGAAAACATAATAAATTTTCATATAAAACAACAACATTTACCTATATAACCAAACCAAAAACAAATTTGATCAAAAAACCAACTTTCAAAAAATCAACAAATTTTTACATAAAACCACAACTTTTTATCTATATTTAATCACACCAAACCAGAGTTTTGTCAAAAAAATCAACTTTTGAAAGAATTAAAAATGTTCACATAATATCACAACATTTACCTATATAATCACACAAAAAAAAATTGGATCAAAAAATCAAATTTTGAAAAAATAAAAAATTTTCACATAAAATCACAACATTTACCAATATAATCATTCCAAAAACAAATTTGATAGAAAATTAAAATTCAAAAACATCTAAAATTTTCATATAAAACAACAACATTTACCTATGTAAAACCACAACTTTTTATCTATATTTAATCACACCAAACCAGAGTTTTGTCAAAAAAATCAACTTTTGAAAGAATTAAAATGTTCACATAATATCACAACATTTACCTATATAATCACACAAAAAAAAATTGGATCAAAAAATCAAATTTTGAAAAAATAAAAAATTTTCACATAAAATCACAACATTTACCAATATAATCATTCCAAAAACAAATTTGATAGAAAATTAAATTTCGAAAACATTTAAAATTTTCATATAAAACAACAACATTTACCTATTTAACCACACCAAAAACAAATTTGATCATAAAATTAACTTAAAAACTTAACGTATATTCACATAAACCACAACATTTTACCAATATTTAATCACACCAAAAAATCAACTTTTGAAAAAATAAAAAATGTTCACATAAAACCACAACATTTACCTATATAATCATACCAAAAAAAAATCGGATAAAAAAATCAACTTTTGAATAAATCAAATGTTTACACATAAAACCACAACATTTACCTATATAATCACACCAAAAACAAATTTGATTAAAACATCAACTTTCGAAAACATCAAAAATTTTCATATAAAACAAAAACATTTACCTATACAACCACACCAAAAACAAATTTGATCAAAAAACCAACTTTCAAATGGTCACACCCACATTTTTCCGCAAACGGGGTATCAGTTAGGCGCGTGACATACCAGGATCTCAAGCCATTAGCTACAGTAACACTGACTCAACTAATTTAAAATAAAGTTTAGTTTTAACGATAATCCAAAACTCGAGATATTAAAATGTAAATTTTTCAAAGTTTAGCGGAAGCGTTTAAAGAAAACATAAAATCCCAATTTAAACTTGTGCTCCAAAACTAGCACAAACAAATGAAACCGGTGCTTTAAAATCCAGCACTTAACCAAACAGTTATATTCAACCAAAACCAAAACAGTTAAACATTAGGTTTGCAACAAGTTCAAAAGACCCATGCATTCTGTGTCCTATGTGCACAAACTCCAAGCCACCTGAGAAAACATACTGAAAACAATCAACACATGGTTGGTGAGCTCAATGAGATAAGTAATCAAACATAATTATCAAAATAGTTTAACCGATAAACATCATTACTATTGTAGGTTAGCTAAACCACCTCATTTACTACATGAGCACGTCGAGATTAAACTGAACGATATGATAATTTTTAACTTGTTGCCACCACGACGGGTGACCAAAAGTTAAAGGACCATTTGCACCACCTGGAAACCAATCCAGCATGGTGGGGTCTGCCGAACACATAGTACTACTCAAATTTCCCCGTTATACCCACTGTATATTAATTATATCGACAAAAAGGAAAGGACTTTATAGTTTGATGGAATCATCCTCAATAAAATAAACCGTTAGACAATAGAACTTTGTTTTATCAACATAGTTGCCCGAAGGCCCTTCCCGAAGGCGTAAAACTCAGCCCAAGGCTGTTTAAAATCTTGCCAAAAGGCTCTAACCGAAGGTATAAAATGCGGCTCAAGGCCATGTAAAACAGTTTGTATGTTTTCTCCCCGAAAGGATTTAAAATCGGGCAAAGACACTCACCTTTGAAGCGCACAGAAATTAACATCACTTATGCAACAAAAGAATCTAGACCGTTCTACGACCTGTTTTAATGGTCATATACTAATTATTAGCTAGAACTTTTATCTGTGTACATATAGAATTACGCATGTCCATTTAATCATACAATCACTCATTCAATTACATGGTATACATAACTACATAGGACCGATTGCTATTATTGCATTCGCATATATACATATATGCATATATTTTTATATACCCATGCCCATGTAGCACATATATATATATATATATATATATATATATATATATATATATATATATATATATATATATATATATATATATATATATATATATATATATATATATATATATATAACCTGCTGTTGTTGTTTTGTTTTCTTGATGAAATCCGCCCAACATGTCTTCTAAGGTCTGGATAGTACGCTCAGTTTGACCATCAGTCTGAGGATGATAAGCAGTGCTCAAGTTAAGACGAGTGCCTAAAGATTTATGCAAAGATCACCATATGGCAGATGTAAATTTCGGATCACGGTCGGATATAATAGATAATGGAACTCTATGCCGAGAGACAATTTCTTTAAGATAAGCCTTAGCTAGGGCTTCTGTATTATCACCTTCCTTAACAGCTAAGAAACGAGCACTCTTAGTCAAACGATCCACCACTACCCAAATCTTGTCACAACCACTCTGAGATCTAGGAAGTTTAGTAACGAAGTCCATGGAAATTTGTTCCCATTTCCACATAGGGATTTTGAGGTTGTTGCAATAGACCATTCGGTTTCTGATATTCGGCTTTTATCCTGGAGCATGTAATACACTTAAACACATAAGTAGCAATTCCTGCTTTATACCCGGCCACCAATAAAGAACCTTTAGATCATGATACATCTTATCTGACCCCGGATGAATAGAGTAACGAGATTTGTGGGCTTCATCCATTACTAACTCTTTGAGATTCCCGAAAAGAGGGACCCATATCCGCTCATTAAAATATCGTATACCGTCCGACTTGATTTCAACATGCTGATCTAGCCCACCTAAGGACTCAGCTTTCACATTTTCCTCCTTAATAGCCTCTAATTGAGCATCCCGGATTTGCTCAGGCAACCCGGTGTGAATAGTTCGCTTTAAAGACTTCACCCGACGAGGTTTGAGGTTTTCTATCCTACTTAAGGCTTCGGCTACCACATTTGCCTTACCCGGATGATATCTGATGGCACACTCATAATCCTTCAACAGTTCCACCCATTGCCGCTGACGCATGTTCAAATCCTTCTGATAAAAAATATGTTGCAAGCTCTTATGATCGGTATATATCGTACATTGCAACCATAGAGATAATGCCTCCAGATTTTAAGTGCAAAGACTACTGCTCCTAATTCTAGATCGTGAGTCGTATAATTCTTCTCGTGCACCTTTAGCTGACTAGATGCAGAAGTTATCACCTTTTCTCGCTGCATCAAGACACACGCGAGACGCTGAATCGAAGCGTGACAATAAACCTCAAAATCCTCAATACCCTCAGGAAGAGATAGAATCGGAGCACTACAAAGTTTATCTTTCAACGTCTGAAAAGCTTTTTCCTGATTATCAGCCCATCTGAACACAGTACGGTAGTAACCTTCGAAAACCCCTCTATGAACCTACGGTAGTAACCCGCGAGACCCAAAAACTGACGAATTTTGGAAGGAGTTTTAGGAGTTGTCCAATTCTGAATCGACTCCACTTTAGCAGGATCCACGTGGATTCCCTTCTCATTCACCACGTGCCCAAGAAAATGAACCTCTTGTATCCAAAATTCACACTTAGACAGTTTCGCATACAATTGCTCCTGCTTCAGGAGCTCTAGAGTCAATCTCAGATGCTCGGCATGTTCGGTCTCATTCTTAAAATAAATCAAGATGTCGTCGATGAAAACGATAATGAACTTATCCAGATACGGCTTACACACCTGATTCATCAAATCCATAAATACTGCTGGTGCATTCGATAACCCAAAAGGCATAACAGCGAACTCATAGTGCTCGTATCTAGTACGAAAAGCCGTCTTGGTGATGTCCTCATCACGGACCCACAACTGATGATAACCCGACCGCAAATCGATTTGGAATAAACGCCTGACCCCTGAAGCTGGTCGAATAAATCGTCGATGCGAGGTAAGGGTAACGATTTTTTATGGTAGCTTTGTTCAATTCCCGGTAGTCAATACACATACGGAAAGTTCAATCCTTCTTCTTGACAAACAGGATCGGGGCTCCCCAAGAAGACGAGCTAGGTCTAATAAAACCTTTATCCAACAATTCCTGAAGTTGCTTGGATAATTCTTGTAAATTAGCCGGATCTAGCCGATAAGGTGCCCAAGCTATAGGGGTTGCGCCCGACACCAACTCTATTTGGAATTCAACCTGACGATGAAGAGGTAGGACTGGTAGTTCCTCAGGAAACACCTTGGGATAGTCGCGAACAATAGGGATATTTTCGATTCTAACCTCGTTCGAAGACTTCTCAGAGACCATGACTAAAAACGCTATATGACCCTTCCGTAAACACTTCTATGCCTTCATACACGAGAAAATACCAACAACCGAACCACTTGTTTCACCCTGAACCGAAACAATTTCTCCAAAAGAGAGTGGAAGACGAACCAGTTTCTCGTTACAGATTATTTCAGCATGATTTAGGGCTAACCAATCCATCCCTACTACTACATCAAAACTCTCTAAAGGCATTGGCATAAGATCCATAGGAAATTTGTGGCCTAAGAGGTCTAGTTTACAACCTCTAACAATTCGATTTTCCTCCAATAACTTACCGTTTGCTATTTCTACGGAGTAACATCATCTAAGAAAGTGGGAGTCAAGTCTAGAAATTCTACAAATTTGGTAGACACAAAACTCCTATCGGCACCCGAATCAAACAATACATGTGCATAGCGATGATTTAACTGAAAAGTACCTGTGACTGTGTTGTTATCGTTTCTGGCCTCACCTCTCCCGATCGTGAAAGCTCTTCCTCTAGCTGCATTCCCACCATTGTTTCCACCATTACCATTCCCACCATTATTATTATACCTCTTGTTCTCTAGGCACTCATTCTTCCAATGACCTGGCTTTCCACAACGATGACAGTTCTTGTTGTGGCCATTGTTCCTCTTATTGAAGTTGTTATTGTCATTCTTTCCCATGTTGTTGTTGTTATTGTTATTGTTCCTCTGGTAAGTCCCCTGTTGGTTTCCGTCATCCAACCTCACCTTGCAGTCACGGTAGGTATGCCCAAAATTATCACAACGCTGACACTGAACCCTATTACACACACCAGGATGGTGACGCCCACACTTAACACATTTCGGATGCGGGCCCACATAGCCCGAATTCTGGTTGGCTAACTGATTGAAGTTTCTGTTGTTATCAAACCTCCTCGCATTCGATTGCACCTGCTGAGATGATGATTGCCCTTTACCATTATTATTACCATTACCAGTCCTTTCCCATTTCCTTTTACCATTGCTGACCCGTGACGATCCTTTGGCAGGAAATGTTCCTAATTCTACTGCTTGGTCGGTGATTCGCCTGGCCATTCTCACCGCTGCCTGAATCGTTGTCGGGTTTGTCGACGTCACATTCATTCTGATTTCCGATACCAGCCCCTTGATGTATAATTCAATACGTTTCGTTTCAGGTACCACCATCTGTGGACACAGAGCAGCCAATTCATTCGCCCTGGTAGTGTAGGCCTCGATATCCGACCCAATAATTTTGTGATTCCATAATTCATCATCTAATTTCCGAACATCATCGCGCATACAGTACTCCTCGGTGAAGAGAGCCTTAAATTCTGCCCATGGGGTTGCATTTGCCATTTCGATCCCCATTAGTTGCACCTGACGATTCCAAAATATCAACGCGGTACCTTCCAGGGTACTTGAAGCAAACTTCACCCGGCTACCTATCGGGCAATTACACATCTGGAAAACCGATTCCAGCTTGTCGAACCATTGGAGCATCGCAGTCGCTCCATCAATGCTATTAAAAGTATGTGGCTTGCAGTCCATAAAGTCAGCAAACATGCAAACTTGAAATTGGTTCAAATAATTTATACTCTTTAGAATGGAAGGAGACATGGATTTTAAATTAATTCACTGAATAGATTATTTATTGATTTAATTACTAGGAGGAGCTTGATTTTGCTCTCCCATAGCTGCTCCGAGAACTGCAGCCGCATGCTCTTTCATCAATACCGTTAGTTGCTCTGGAGTCACAGTAAAGTTGTCATGCCCGCGGCCACGACCCATACCTCGACCTGTCACACCCTCAATTTTCCACAAACGGGGTATCCGTTAGGCGTGTGACAAAACCAGGATCCAAGTCATTAGTTACACCAAACGACACTATATGAATTTAAAACATACGTATCTCATTGAATGAGAAAATTTTATTACAAATAACTGTTTAAAAGTTTGCGGAAGCGTAACAACAAGTGAATTTCAAAACCTTTTGAGTAAAGTAAATGCATTATATTTATTTAACATAAAAATATTCAGTAACAAATGTATCTTGAAAACATGAAGACCCAATGATGCATGCATGCATGCCCTACTTGTGCTCTTGCTCCTTAATTACCTGAGAAAACATACAAAAAATTGTCAACACAAACGTTGGTGAGTTCAATGAGATTTGTACATAAATAAAAAGTATCGTTTATAATATAGATAAACCAATTCTATTTTATTAGGCGGTTTGCAAGACCGTATGTTTATTGCTTGTCAACACGTCGAGATGAAAGCTAAACGTTACTTTTGCCTTGTCGCCATCTAACCAGGATGACCCATAACCATTAAGGACAACTTGCACCACATGACACCTAGTCAAGGGTGGGATGCCGTCGCAACCCGGTAGTACTACTCAAATTTCCCCGCTATCATATATTAATCAACCTCGAACTTTTATAAGGACTTGAATGTGGTTCCAATTCGTGTAAAGCACTATAAGCCCTAATAAAATCCTGCCCGTAGGCATTTATACTTTTACCAAACCTGCCCGTAGGCATTTGTACTTTTACCGAAACCTGCCCGTAGGCATTTATACTTTTACCAAAACCTGCCCGTAGGCATTTATACTTTTACCGAAACCTGCCCGTAGGCCATACCCGAAGGTATAAAATGCAGCCTTAGTTGGCTCCGCCCGAAGGCATAAAAATGCAGTCCGCCCGAAGGCGCTGTAAAATAGTTGCCCGAAGGCGCAATAAAAATGTTTGTATGTTTTCTCCCCGAAAAATGTTTAAAAGCGGGCAAAGAACTCACCTTTGAAGCGCAAAGCAAATAAACAGCATAATGCAACAAAAGCCTAGATCGCCCTACGACCTGCTTTAATAATTATTCAATAATCATTTACTAGGAACTTGTCAGTAATATATATAATATGGTATTCGCTAAGGTTTCAAGTATTCGGTTCGGCTTCTTATGATATAAATATTACACCACACAATATTTAGCGTATGCCACACACTAATACTTTATACTTGCATTTATAACACAATTCAAACATCCCATCATTAAATCAACCCGACTCACATCGTCATACGCGTGCCACAGATAAAATATTCGCACCTATAACATATAATATTCTATACCTACATATATATAAAAAAACATATTCCCATGTTGTTGAAGTTATATACTTACCCACACATGATCATACAATATACTTTCAATATACTTGCCATACATAAGCAAGTATAGTGCATCATGACAATATACTTGCACTTTACATATACACATACATACATATATACGTCACCTATACCTACTAGTTAAGTTGTTAATGCATACACTTTCAATACTACCATTCAATACATTCACGTAGTCTGCCATATACCTGCCACAATACATTTAATACATACATCCAGCACATACGCATACAACATATCTTTGTTCCCTTACATACACACATTCTACACTACTGTTGCTGCCTACATACTCACACACGCATACATACAGCGATACAAACCCATATATACATAAAACTTATGCAATTAATAATACACTTTGCAATACCTTTCATGTATACCTGTTGTTCCGTGATCCACATGCATACATACATATTTACAGTTGCATATTCATTCATACATAAACTTCCATCATATACAGTTCAATATTATCATTATATATTACACATACTTATACTTGATATATATATATATACACATTCAAATCACACGCAATTACACATAACACTATTTAATCAAACCGAACCCGAACCGTGATCGAATACGAAACCTAGAGAATCAGAATGCTTAGCGAATCATAATGCTTACCGGAACTTTAAGATAGAGGACTGTTTGAATGAAGGCGGCTGGAGACGGAGTGACGTTGGCAGTCGTCGGTGCAGCATTACAAGGAGACGAGGGAGAGACGAGAGAAGATAAGAATGAGGTTGCTACTTCTGTGATTTCCTTGATAGTGAGGGGTTGCAGCGGCTGCTGCTTCTTTTGCCTTACCAGCCGACGACGAGAGGGAGAGCAAGAAGGTGGTCATGTGGCTGGACGGTGGAGCAACAGGGAGAGACGTCGATCGAGGGAGAGATATTGTCGATGTCTGTTGTGTGTGTTTTTGATTTCTGAGCAGCTGACGAAGAGGAAAAGGGGCGGGTTTCATTAGGGTTGGTTTAATTAACGCACTTTACATCTTTGGCCCTTCTAGTTTGTTAAGCTGCTGACACAACCTTAGAACTAACAAACTAGTTTAAGCAAGTTACAAAACAGCCCCTAACTTTTATAACTCAATTGATATATCAAGTGAAAATTTATAATATTCAAATTTAACCGAATTTAACGAGAATGAGATAACAATATTAACCTAAAATTATGGGTTGTCACATCATCCGCTAGTTAGAAGAATTTTCGTCCCGAAAATTAGATACATACGGTAAAAAGGTTTGAGATAAAAAAAAATTTCGAGTTGCCACACGACCAGCCATTGATCTACATTCACCGATCACACAATGATTTAAATATTTACGTATATAAATCTCATTGGTAACTCATAGTTAATATTTGAATAGATATTTAATGTAAATTTCTTGGCAAACAAATTGTAACGTATTCACAATTATTCACACCACTAAATTCTTAAATTCAGAAACGAGTTGGACGAAAAATAACATTTTCCTGATTAGGTTTAAAGAATAGAATATCCCAACAAATATAGAATCGCTACGGAAAAATTTTAGCGCATAAATCCTTCTAGTTCGTGCCATCGCTGCCACGTTGCGAACCCTAGATATGACGAATACAGTCGCCCGACTCGTACTTTAGTGATAGTCACTATGTATAGGTTGGACTCACCGGCTTGTCGGTGTTACTTTTGTTTGTATTTGTAAGACTTGTATTTGTATTTGTACTAGCGAACCTACGGGCGAATCTATAGATTCGCCCGCAGTTCATGTTGTCTTTTGCTTATGGTGTCGACTGGGCGAACCTTTGTACCCAGCGAACCTGTGTTGGTTCGCTAGATAGATTCGCTCCAGCGAATCTATCAGCGAACCTAACACTGCTATATATTGTAACCTTATCTTCATTTGAATACAACTTTTGCACATCTTTTACCAAAGCCATTATTCACTGATTGTGTTGTGTAATCGTTCAATCTGAGGTGCTAGGAGCATATTCTACTTATCTTTGTAGCTTATATACCTCATTTGTGTGTGTAATCTTGTTATTGGGTTGTTTGGATATTATACACTTTGTTCTTCAAGTCTTGGATATTTTTGTGTTAAACAAGTCAACATAGCACTGAAATCACGATCATTATGGACCAACAATATGGTATCAGAGCCTTAGTGCTCTTGATTGTTTGATTCTTGTGATTTTTGTGTTTGATTTTGGAGTTTTTGGGTCAAAACACTATTTGATTCTGTTCTAAGCTTGTTTTGGTGTTTTGGCGTTGTATTTTGCTCAAATATTGCGTTATTTGGTCATAGGAAGCTTTTAAAACAAACGTGTATGCAAATGGTCAAGTTTTGAAGGTTTTCGGGTTGTTATCGTACTGTTACAGGCTGGTTTGTTATCCAGCGAAACTATCTGTTCTTCCAGCGAATCTAAGTGTTCTTCCAGCGAATCTATTTCAAATTCTTGGACTGTTGGTTTGTGTTGTGGCCAGCGAATCTGACATATCATCGAACGAAAGTTCACTTGTTTGGCTGACTGTGCAAGCGAAACTGCTGCCAAAATCAGGCCAGCGTTTCTGTGCTTGCTTGTCAGCGAAACTGTTTACTCGTCTAGCGAATCTGATCCTAGCGAATCTGCCAGCGAATCTGCTGTGTTCTTTGAGCGAATCTAGTCAGCGAACCTATTCATCTTCAGCGAATCTATTGTCTGTTCAAAATTATGACTTCATCAACACTGAATATGAATGATCTGGATAGCGTTCAACCTAACAGGCCACCGAGGCTTGTTAGTGGTGAAAACTTTGAAGACTGGAAAAGATGTTTGAAAGCCTTTTTCTATTATACAGACTACAATCAATGGGAATCTATCGTAAATGGTCCGCACGTGCCAACAACAGTTGAAGGAACTGTCACTTCAACAAACACAAATCCAAGCACTTTTACTGAAACAGATATCAAGTTACTTGACCGTGACAAGAAGGCACTAGGGGCATTGATACTCTGCTTGCATCAGGACATCTTCAACAGGTTTGCTGAACACACAACTGCAAAGAGCTTGTATGATGCATTGTGTGAGTTTTATGATGGCAATGAAGATCTGAAACTGGACAGAAAAGCACAAGCTGAAAAAGAATTCAACTCTTTCGTGGGGTACTCACAAAAGAACTTGACTGATATTACAAATCGATTCCTATCTGTGTCAAGTAATCTGAAGAAGTACGATGACAAGCTTGGCAATCATGAACAAGTGGCAAAACTGTTAGATTCTCTTCCTCCTCAATGGAGTCTTCAAATCAAGCTGTTGAAACAAGAAAGAAACTTTCCTGACTACAAACTGATGGACGTTATCAACAAGCTAAAGTCTTTCGACCTTGATGTGAAGAGAAGGGAATATAATCAGTCAATGATGGTTCCAAACATTCCTTCTCAAAATGCTGCACTTATTTCATCCGCTGCAAACTCTTATATCTACAGTGCTGCATCTAGAGGATCATCAAGTCATGTGTCTACTAAATCTGCTGGTGCACCTTCAAATGTTGGTTCAAGCTCAAATGCATCTACCACCACTCAGATTCCATCTGACACCATGGCTTTATTTGGAATGTTTGTGCACAGTTATGAAGCTCTTGTTGCAGGTGAGTTAAAAGGGAAGGGTATGACTGTAGAAGATATGTATCAGGTGGATCCTGATGATCTGGAAGAGACAGACATACAATGGCAGATGGCTATGCTCACTCTCCGTGCCAGACGATTCATGGAAAGAACCGGTAGAAGGAACTTCGGAAATCAGGGACAGAATGGTAAGCTGGGGTATGACAAGGGTAAGTTACGATGCTATAACTGCAAACAACTGGGCCACTTCAAAAGGGAATGCCCATTGCCAATTGTTACTGAGCCAGTTAACTCTGCAAATCCAAGATCTGCTCCAAATCAAGAAAGGGTTGAGGAAGCAAAGTCAAAGAATGAAACTGCACTGCTCACCAACTTTGATTGGAGTGCAGAAATTAAGGAAACCAAGGAGGAGATTAACCATGCCCTTGTTGCTGAGATTGCTGAGGTTGATGACAGCGATATAAATCTCTTTGATCCGTTCAAAGAATTTTATGGAAAGGATGAGGAAGAGAAGGTGGAGAATGTTGATAAAGTTCAATCAGATGTTATTGCTCAAGGGCATCTGAATCATTCTGGGTTGGTTTGTGAAGCTGCTGTTAATGAAGTGAAGCATGAGGAGGAGTCGAAGCTTACTTTGGAAGAAATGATTGAAAAGGCAAGGCTAGATGCAGTTGATGAATTCAAAAGAAGCACTCCCTACTGCCAATGTGATCGTGCTCTGGCTGCCGAAAAACTGGTAATTGGTCTTCCTTACGATGTTATTGAAGATATGTGTTCATCTGCTTGCAAAATTCGTTTAATTGGCATATACAAAGCTAATAAATTGTTAATGTCAAACGAAAACGAATTAAAAAGGACCATCAAAGAGCTTAAATTAAGTGAGTCAAAATATTTTGTTAAGTTAAGAGAAGCTTTAAAGGAAAATGAACATTTAAAAAGAACTCTTTTAGAAAAGAACTGTGAAATTAACTACTTGACTGAGCAAGTTACACTTGCTGAATTTGAAGCAAGAAAACTTAAAAACAAATTGCAGCAGTGGACAATATCTGGTATGAAAAGGGAGGAACTCTGCCAGAAACAAAGGGGGGCCAGAGTTAAGACAGGTTTCGGTTTTAGTAACAATGAATCATATGCATATCCTCCACCTAGTACTTTCTGTTATTCTCCTACACCTATTCCTCATCCCTCAAATGAGTTAATTCAAGAGATTATGCAAAATGATACTGACAGTTCCATTGCAGGTTTAAGTGAAGTAAATCTTAAGGAAGTTAGAGAGGATTACGCATATGGTGGAAGTGTTGGGCTCGGTTGTTCTGGCAGTAGTGATTGCAGTAGTTTTGATTCCAAGAAGTCTTTTGAAGACATTAGTTTAATTAATTCTGTTTGTAGTAATGTGTCATGTTCAGACAATTCCATGTTTAATAGTAATCTAGGGTGCTCTACTTCAAACCCTAATGTGTCGAATGATGATTTGATTGAAAATGTGTGTGTGAATGACAAAGACAAACTTTCAGGTCATGTCTCTGAAAGTCAAACCAAAACAAACTGTTTTCAAAAGTTCTTCACTCATCAGATTCCATCTTTCACACCAGTGAGAATTTCAAAACCAAAAGACAAGGAATCAACTTTTTCATACATTCTTAAACCTAAACCTGAATCTGATAAAGTTAAAGTCACAACTGTTAAGTCAAAAGAACTCTATGACTCTTACAGTGACTGCAACTCTCAACTGTCTGAATGTGATGAGGAAATTGAAATGGATAAAATTCCTGTTAACAGAGTTTCCAAAAATGGTTTGAAGTCTCATTGTTTTAAATGTGGAATTACTGGTCATACTGTCAAGCAATGCCCTAAGTTAATCCAAAATAGCTCAAAGCAAAAATCTTTCGAAAAAATATTAAACACATTTGTAAATAATTTCTTTTGTAATTCTTCATCTGCTACACCACCCAAGTACACAAAGGCTTGGGTGCCTATTTCAAAGGTCTAACTTTTCATTTTTTTTTAATAAATGTCAGGAACATTCACATGCCGTTGTAAATAGTCATTGGCATATTGACAGCGGATGTTCCCGACATATGACAGGGTTGAAGGACCTTCTGACTAACTATAGGATCATAAATGGCGGTTATGTTGCTTTTGCGGGAGACAAGAAAGGTGGGAAGATGATTGGTCAAGGAGAAGTCTCAAATGGCTCACTTACTTTGGAAGACGTCAACTATGTTCCTGAACTGGCATTCAACCTTTCGAGTGTATCACAAATCTGTGATAAGAATATTCCAGTGATGTTTCTTCCAAATGAATGCTTATTCTTGAAGCCAGAGTTTACTATTCCTGAAGATATGGTGATCATGCGAGCTCCGAGACGGAATGATACCTATATGCTGAATATGGGATCACAGGAATCAAATTCCACAGTGACCTGTCTCCTGTCTAAGGCTTCATCTTTTGAATCATTTTTGTGGCATAAACGTTTAGGACACATCAATTTTAAAATTCTGAATAAATTGGTTAAGAACAATTTGGTTAGGGGTTTACCACTAAAAGACTTTTCAGTGGTTGAGAAATGCATGGCTTGTGCTAAAGGAAAACAGCACAAAAGGCCACATAAACTTAAAATTACAAATACCATCTCAGAACCCCTCGAATTGTTACATACTGATTTATTTGGTCCAATAAGTGTCAAATCTATCGCTAAAAAGTCTTATTGCTTGGTTGTCACAGATGATTACTCTAGGTACACCTGGGTGAGATTCATGGCAAACAAGAGTGAGACTGCCGAAGAGTTGATGAAGCTAATACCTCTAATCGAGGTTCTTGGAAAGAAGAAGGTTCAAGCCATCAGAAGCGATAACGGAACTGAATTCAGAAACCACATCTTCAACTCCTTCTGTGAACAACGGGGTATTCTCAGACAGTTCAGCGCCGCCCGAACACCACAACAAAATGGTGTTGCTGAAAGGAAGAATCGAACCCTTGTGGAGGCCGCTAGGACTATGCTGACTGAGTCAAAGCTTCCAATTATTTTCTGGGCAGAGGCAGTTAATTGTGCAGCTTATGTTCTTAACAGGGTACTGATTGTCAAGGAAAAGATGAAGACGTCATACCAACTGTTTCGAGGGATTAAGCCGCTGATTGATTTTCTACGCCCCTTTGGATGTTCTTGTACTCTTTTGAATACTCAAGATCAGAAGACGAAGTTTGGGGCTGTCTCTGATGAATGCTTCTTTGTGGGATACTCTAACACACAAAAGGCGTATCGCGTTTACAACAAGCGAACGCGGATTGTGCAAGAGTCCTACTATGTTGATTGGCAAGAGTCAAACACTACCAGTATTGGTAGCGAACCGGCATGGTTTTATGATTCCACCACCATTTTCAAATCTTTTAATCTTCCTGACTCTGACGATGATGATATCATTCCACACACATCAGTTTCCATTTTCAATCATCCATCTACATCATCACAATCACAACCTTCAACATCATCCACACAACTACCTCCCACTCCATTTGACATTCCATCACCTCCACCACCTCAAACTGTTCAAACTTCTCCATCAGATATTCCATCCACATCTACTATCTTTCAATCCCCTGCCACTAATACAATTCCTACACCCTCACAACCATCTAATCAACCACCCTCAACCGAACCAAATCCTTTACTCCTCAACACTGACTTCAAAACCTTGAAAAACCATCCTCACGATTATATCATTGGATCTATTACTGATGGTGTGCGAACTCGGAGTCAGAGTGGTTTGATTAATGAATGTCTTTATGCTGCCTTTCTGTCTCAAGTTGTTCCAAAAAATTATAAACAGGCACTTGAAGATCCAAGTTGGGTGGATGCCATGCAAATGGAGCTGCAGCAATTTAGGAAGCTTAAAGTTTGGGAATTGGTTGCTCTTCCTCCTAATAAGTGTCCAATCGGCACTAAATGGGTTTTCCGAAACAAGCCAGATGATCGTGGTGTTGTAATCAGAAACAAAGCGAGACTGGTTGTTCAAGGATTTGCTCAAGAGGAGGGAATTGACTACACCGAAGTTTTTGCTCCAGTCGCTCGCCTGGAAGCCATCAGAATCTTTCTTGCTCATGCCGCGAACAAAAACTTTAAAGTTTATCAGATGGATGTCAAATGTGCATTTCTATATGGAGACATCGATGAGGAGATCTACGTATGTCAACCACCAGGTTTCGAGGATCCAGATTTCCCGTCGAAGGTTTACAAGCTTGATAATTCCTTGTATGGGTTGCATCAAGCTCCACGAATCTGGTATGAAACTCTGACACAGTATCTCCTCAGCAAAGGTTTCTCCCGTGGGAGTATAGATATGACATTGTTCAAGAAGGAGGTGGACGGCGAGCTGCTGATCGTTCAAGTGTATGTTGATGATATCATTTTTGGTTCGACTAATGAAGGGTTGTGTAGAGAATTTGAGAAGGTGATGATGGATCGTTTTGAGATGACAATAATGGGGGAGATGTGTTTCTTCTTGGGGCTACAAGTGGAACAAAAGCCTGATGGAATTCTGATCCACCAAGAGAAATATATCAAAGAAATCCTCACGAAGTTTGGCATGGATGATTCTTCTCCTGAATTGATTCCTTTTACAGCTCAAACATGCCTTACTTCCGATGATAATGGGAATCCTGTGGATGCTCATCGGTACCGCTCGATGATCGGATCTCTCATGTATCTGACTGCAAGCCGTCCAGATATTACCTTTGCCGTGTGTTACTGTGCTCGTTTCCAAGCCAATCCAAAAGAATCACATGAAAAAGCTGTTAAACGAATTTTCCGTTATCTTAAGGGTTCCTCTCGTTTGGGACTTTGGTACCCAAAAGGTGGGAACTTTGATTTACATGCTTTTTCTGATAGTGATCATGCAGGTTGCAGGATTAACAGAAAATCAGTCACTGGCGGATGTCAATATCTTGGAGAATGTCTTGTTTCATGGCAAAGCAAGAAGCAAACAACCGTCTCCCTGTCCACAGGAGAAGCAGAATACATAGCTGCGTCAAGTTGCTGTTGCCAAGTGCTGTGGATTCAGCATCAGATGATGGATTATGGCATCAACTTTCTTCATACGCCACTATTCTGTGATAATGAAGCTGCTGTTGGAATTGCCAAGAATCCTATTCATCACACTCGAACCAAGCACATTGAAACAAGAATTCATGCAATCAGGGATGCACAGGAAAAGGGGTTTATTGATATTATTCCTATCGAAACTCGAAAGCAAAAAGCTGATCTTTTCACAAAAACTTTTGACAAACCACGTTTTTATGAACTGATCTCCATGCTGGGTCTTATATCTTTTTGAAAACCCTTTTCTGTGAGAATCCATTTGTAAATATGTAAATAATCTTCTTTTTCTTCTTTGAAAAATCCGTGGGTCACTCAACTCATCGCTCCGTTATTTTATTTTATTTCCTTTTATTTTCTTTTATCTTTCTTTTAATTCTGTATATATATATTAAGAAAATCTGAAAAACAAAAATTTCTAATTAGATAACTATAAAATAGAAATTTTGGGGGAGAAAATATATAAAAGATTAACTATTTATAGTTTTTCAAATTTTGCTATTTCAGGATCTCCGTTTGGATTGATGTTGAAGAGTTGTTGCAGGAGGTCAGAAGCATTGCGTTTGGGATATGTCAGATAGGCTCAGCCCGAAAACGAAGTAAACTGTGATTGTGCAGCCAAACATAATGCTCAAGATCTCGACAACAAGGATCATCTCCTTGACATGATTGGATTGCACAAAGATAATGGTTCTGTCAAAAATGGGTTGAGAGCGTCAAATCTTTGTCTTGATTTCCCTAAACATCCCAAATCACCCTCGCCCTATCCCCGAATCGAGTTTCTAGTATGCAAAACAAATAAAATAAAAAGCTGCTAGTGATGCTCTTCGGAAAAGCCTCTGAGTGAGTTACTCGTTAACTCCTCAGAACGTTTTGAGTCAAGTGCTTAACTCCTCTGCTATACGGAAGTATTGACCTGGAGTTGGTGAATCTTCTCTGCTATACGGAAGTATTGACCTGAAGATTCACCGAGCATGCTCAAATGTTTATCTCCTCTGTTATACGTCAGTATAGACCTGGAGCTCTAGACTATTTGAGTTTCCCAAATAATAAGTCGCATTGTGTTCAAAAGAATCAATTGCTGACAAGCTCCACTCACAAAGAAAAGATGCAGATATTGCACAAGTGTCAAAAGAAGCTAATGCATCGGTCAACATTCAAAAGTTGATCATTGAAATTCAAGCAAAGTCAATCGTATTGCTCAGATATACCCTGATGACAGAACTTGTTCTTTTTACCTAGATGTCTGTGGGGACCGAGTTGTCTGAGCTTCTTCAATCAAACCAAAACATGATAAAAGAAGCTGCTGATCTCTTGTTGAAAAGACTAAGGCATGGGTTTAAATGGACAAACATATCTGCAATCCCGCCAATCGATGATTCTTCGGATTCTACTCAAAAACATCATGAAAAATATATATCCTTATTAGTGTTTAAAATTTCTTCTCTGTTATTTTATTTTATTTTTAACTTCTATCTTGTCATTACTAGTATTTTTAGGATTAGAATTGTTTATGTTTATTTTTTGGAGCGTTGATATCGTGGGACGTTTTAACGGATCTACAAAGATTTTAAAATTTAAGAAAATCCAAAAATATTTTAATTTGTGTGCAAGCGAACCTGCGAGCGAACCTACAGGTTCGCCCAAAATCTCAGGTTCGCCCGCAACCTTCTTTTGCACCACGCCGAAGGCCATCTTGACTTTTGGTCTTCTGGCGAATCTAAAGTTCGCTGGCCTGTCTACCAGCGAACCTGTGCCTGTATATATATACAGTGACAGCGAATTATCTCACATATTCGCTGTCCAACTGTACTGTAGCACGCATTCTCAAAACTTACCACCAACGTTCGATTCTCACTATTTCACGGCTTTTTCACACATTAAACATCTTTTTAGTGTCTGGTATGTGATCGAACTCATCTTAATCTCTGTTTTAACCCCTTAATCGCACTAAAATCCTGTTCAAACTGTCGGCTTATGATTGTGTGTTGTTCAAATGGTTGTTTTTGTGTTAGTTGTTAGGGTTTTACTTCCTAATAGCCTCGTTTAATGATTATTCTACCTGTTTGTTGCTTTGAATGCTTAATAATGGTTGATTGATTGTGATTCTGGCCGTTTTTCAAAAACTAGGGTTTCCAGCGAACCTATGTGTTCGTCTGGCGAATCTGAACGAAAGTTCAAAACTTCGAGCGAACCTATGTCGTTATGCTGTCCGCACAACAACATAGATTCGCCCGGCTGTTTCTAGCGAACCTATACATTCGCTCGACCAAAATGACTGATTTTTCATGTCAGCGAATCTATAGGTTCTGGTGCCAAAATCTCAGGTTCGCTATACCAGCGAACCTAATTTCCAGCGAATCTATTAACTGTTTTTCAAATCTTCTTTTCTGATCAATCTTCGTTTATTTTTCAGGCACAATGTCGACATTATTCTTTGAGAAAAAGCACAACATGTGTGCTTTGCTTGATGAAAACCATGAAAAGGCCGGCAGCTATAGAGATTCAATCAAATGGCTGAAATCTTCTCACATACATTATGCCATATCTCACTCACCCACTATATATGAGCTGCACGTTCGGGATTTCTGGCGAACTGCAGTATTGAACGTGTCGGTACTGCCGTCACGTATCTGTGCCAAAGTCGGTGGATACGACTTGGAGTTTACTGAAGCCGATCTGGCTAGAATTTTGAGGCTAGAGGATGATGTGGGTGAGGAGGTCCATATGACGGCTGAAGAAGTTTATGGGGCATTCCGGACTGCTGGGTATGAGGGTCCGATGCCCGGCGAGAAGAAAATGGAATTTGTAAAGTCCTATTTGATCCAGGACTGGAGGTACATTGCACACGTGTTTATCATGTGCCTGGATCATAGGAAAGGGGGAACCGACGGATTGAATCTGGATTGGGCACGTGCTATGGTGCTGTTTTGCCGGGGGCAAAAAGCAAATCTCGCGAAGCTAATCTTCAACTATATGCTCGAGAACATCCATGCTACAAAAGGCGCCAAATGGTTGATGTATCCCAGATTCATTCAGATGATTCTGAATGATAAATTGCCAAATCTGCCGGTGGAGGGTGCAGAACTAAAAATCTGGGATATGCATTCCAGGATATTCAAGGATTGTAAAGCGGTGCGATCGGATTGTGTGGGAAGGACTGCATATCTGTGGGAGAACATGTACACTGCTGACAGATGGGTTTATATACAGAGGTTAATGGAGACGGAGAGAAAAAGGGGTGGAGAGAATATAGAGGTAGTTGAGAAGAAAATAAGGAAGAGGAAGGCATACGCAAAGGAGAAAGACTATTCATTTGAGCGAGAGGTGGATGAAATCCAAGCTGAGATAGATGCTGGTAGGGAACAGCGAACAAAGAGGAAGTCGGACGCTCAAACTGAAACATCAAAGAAAGCAAGGCATGAGACTGGGGGTGCATCGGGTGAATCAGTGGGTGAATTAAAGGGTGAGGTTGAAAGGTTGAAAGCAGAAATGGTTGAGCTGAAAGGCAGGTACGAAGAGTTGGAAAAGCAGGATGCTGAGAAATCAACTGTGATATACAAGATGGGTAGAATGATGAAAGACCAGCAGTGTCTGATTGTGAGGATCTTCAAGGAGTTAAACGGTTTGAAGGAAAATGTTGGGACTGAACCTGCAATGACTGAAGCAGAACTGAACTCCTTAACGGATATTGCAAAGTATCCGTTAATGGATGTTGACTTTGGAGACAGAGGTAAAGGGAAAGCTGCCGAGGAGGCATTTGATGAGGAAATGGGGATTGATATGGATATTTTTGAAGGAGAAGAAGTGGTCGGAGGATCGAGTAAAGACTACACATTGATAGATGAACCAGAAACTGACATTGATGCTGATAGTGAAGAGGATCTGGAAGATGAGCCGGAAACATATCAGGTTGAAGAAAAGGGGATGAGCTATCAGTTCGAGCATGTCGATTTAGACAAGTCTGAGTGGTTTAGAAAGGAAGAAGAAGTGGTTCCCGAGGTACCGATATATCAACATTTGGATGAACCCAACACCAAACAGCTAGATAGGCAGATCATAGCATGGAAGTACAATTGTTTGGTGGATGCTTACATGGTAAAAAGAAGGGGCGGTGACATCAGTTACATCAAGAACAGGAAGCACTTTGCTACCTTTCCTCGTTGGGACTTGCGTAGGCTGGCAGAGCTACCACTGTTGGGGAAAGAAGAAAGTGGGAGGGCTTGTGCGTTCGAAGCTACAATCCAGGAGGCTGCAAAGACTGATTTCGTTGAATTTGGGTACCAAAAGCCTAGGAGAATGAGGCAGAAGAGAGATAGGCATTGGATCTCATGGAAGGGCAAGATTGTGTTGAAGATTGCTGCACCGAAGGTAATGACAAGGGTCAGAGTTCCTGACACTCAACCCCCCAGACTGCAAGAGTTTCACAAATGGTTCTACGATAACAGTACTGGGGAGGCAATTATCAGATTGCGAGGAGATGACCGTCCAGAAATCCGATTATTCGATCCAATGGAGGTCTTCTCCTTCTGTGACGAGGATCTGAAGGTGTTGTGTGAAAATAGGATCAAGCACGGGGCTGGAGAGGATACTGCTACTGAAGCGAACCTGTTTGTGAAGGTCGCAAATAAAGCCCGAGGAATCCGTGCAGAGTTGAGATCGGTGAATGAAAGTTTGAGGAGGTCGGATGATCAGCGTATGGACATGGACGACCTATCTAGACAGCTGGATCAATCAATTGAAAGAAGGTTTGAGAAACCGGTGGAAGTTATTGATTTGGATGTTATAGGCGAGGAGCAAACTGAAGAGATTCAGGCGGAGACGACAGTTCAACATGAGCCTGATACTGAGGTCGCAGACACAGAGTTTGTGGATTCTATGCTAGTGTTCAGTGAAGATGAGGCCGGATCTGAAGACTTTACAAACCCAATGGCCGGAATTAAAGAAAGGGCAGGAGCGTTTATCGAACATCTTTGAAGCCATCAAGACGGAGCTAAATCAGAAGACTTCCCCAGGTGAGGTCCAACCTAGGGGGAGTATTGATAGTCACTATGTATAGGTTGGACTCACCGGCTTGTCGGTGTTACTTTTGTTTGTATTTGTAAGACTTGTATTTGTATTTGTACTAGCGAACCTACGGGCGAATCTATAGATTCGCCCGCAGTTCATGTTGTCTTTTGCTTATGGTGTCGACTGGGCGAACCTTTGTACCCAGCGAACCTGTGTTGGTTCGCTAGATAGATTCGCTCCAGCGAATCTATCAGCGAACCTAACACTGCTATATATTGTAACCTTATCTTCATTTGAATACAACTTTTGCACATCTTTTACCAAAGCCATTATTCACTGATTGTGTTGTGTAATCGTTCAATCTGAGGTGCTAGGAGCATATTCTACTTATCTTTGTAGCTTATATACCTCATTTGTGTGTGTAATCTTGTTATTGGGTTGTTTGGATATTATACACTTTGTTCTTCAAGTCTTGGATATTTTTGTGTTAAACAAGTCAACATAGCACTGAAATCACGATCATTATGGACCAACATTTAGTCCCCTTGCGTCTCGAGAAGAAGACTCAGTCACATCGTGCGAAGAATGATTAACGGTAGACGGGAAATTAGATTTTCGTTTAACACAAAAGGCACAATACTTTACTTAAAGATTCAGTAAACTACAAGTATCTCATATCAGGTAAGCACATAAGATGTAACACATATAAGCAACAAGCACTAGTTCTAACTATAGTACTACTGTGCGGTGCGAGTGTAACTAATGCAAATGCTTCAAGTTATAGACTAAATGCAATGAAAATGCTAGTTCCTATAACTTATGGCTCTGATACCAATCTGTCACACCCTCAATTTTTCACAAACGAGGTATCCGTTAGGCGCGTGACATACCAGGATCTCAAGACATTAGTTACAGTAACACTGACTCAACTGATTTTACAATAATGTTTAGTTTTAACGATAATCCAAAAACCGAGATATTAAAATGTATGTTTCTCAAAGTTTAGTGGAAGCGTTTAAAGAAAACATAAAATCCCAATTTAAACTTGTGCTCCAAAACTAGCACAAACAAATGAAACCGGTGCTTTAAAATCCAGCACTCAACCAAACAGTTATATTCAACCAAAAACAAAATAGTTAAACATGAGGTTTGCAACAAGTTCAAAAGACCCATGCATGTTGTGTCTTATGTGCACAAACTCCTAGCCGCCTGAGAAAACATACTGAAAACGGTCAACACATGGTTGGTAAGCTCAATGAGATAAGTAATCAAACATAATTATCAAAAGAGTTTAACCGATAAACATCATTACTATTAAAGGTTAGCTAAACCACCTCGTTTACTACATGAGCACGTCGAGATTAAACTGAATGATACGATAATTTTTGCCTTGTTGCCACCACGACGGGTGACCAAAAGTTAAAGGGCCAGTTGCACCACCTGGAAACCAATCCAGCTTGGTGGGGTCTGCCAAACCCGTAGTACTACTCAAATTTCTCCGTTGTACCCACTGTATATTAATAATCTCGATAAAAAGGAAAGGACTTTATACTTTGATGGAATCATGCTCAATAAAATAAACCGTTAGGCAATAGAACTTTGTTTTATCAACATAGCCCTGCCTGGAGGCGTAAAACTCAGCCCAAGGCTGTTTAAAATCTTGCCCGAAGGCTCTACCCGAAGGTATAAAATGCGGCTCAAGGCCATGTAAAACAGTTTGTATGTTTTCTCCCTGAAAAGATTTAAAACCGAGCAAAGAGACTCACCTTCGGAGCGCACAAAAATTAACAGCAATTATGCAACAAAAGAATCTAGACCGTTCTACGACATGTTTTAATGGTCATATACTAATTATTAGCTAGAACTTTTATCCGTGTTCATATAGAATAACACATGTCTATTTAATCATACAATCACTCCTTCAATTACATGGTATACATAATTACATAGGATCGATTACTATTATTGCATTCGCATATATACATATATGTTTATATACACATGCCCATGTAGCACATTCCATGGATCCAATCGCTAGCTTGACCCGACTCACATTATCAACATGTGACTCCTATACTTTTCATACTTGTACGTATTGTCATGTATTCACACCTAACAACTACCTTTATTTGTCTAATCACTTATAAAATCTATGTTTCGTTTACAACACGTACCATCAAAAATCAACTTTTGAAAATATCACCCATACCCACATACCATCGCATATATATATATATATATATATATATATATATATATATATATATATATATATATATATATATATATATATATATATATATATATATATATATATATACTAGCAGGGTACCCGCGCGATGCGGCGGCACAGACGCGACATGAAAGACAATCTACAATGTGACACTCGTTTTTGTTTGTTATATAATACCGTCGTGACTTATAGTATACTTTAGTTAACTTTCTTATTCGTATATCGGTAATCTATCTATGCCATGAGCGTAAGATATCCCAAATAAAAAATAACAAACACACGAATAAGAAAGAAATAAGACATAAACATAGTACATTAAAAAAATATATGAACACAAATAAAAATATAAGACATAAACATATTAAGAATAAATATTCAAACACACAAAGTATAAGTCAAAGACATGGTAATATAAGAATAAATATTCGCATGACAACTACTTATGGTGAGTTTATTCTTTGCCCAAAGACATATTCACCCTTCTTGGACCACAATTCCTCATCAATATAAAAGGATAAATATAATAGAATAAAAAGGACAATTAATATGAATTTTACTATAATATCATAAGTTTTACAATTTTAAACCATAGAATGCATGTTGCCAACTCAAAGTGATTTATTTTGTTATAGATACTTGACCATTTGTGTGGAAACGTTTGGATCACAATCTAAAGTTCTTTCCGAATCATTGTTATGATTAGTAATGCACAAAGTATCTAAGGATCAATTGATTCTGATGATTTCATGAAAAACAATGATGTTTGAACAAGGATTCAAATTAAGTTTTGTACGTCTATAAGATATTGATAGAAAGTTACACAGAAATTGTAAAATGAAAATGGACTACTGTAAAAAAATATCTAAATACATGTTTAAGCACATATATAATTACACAAACTCAAGACAAAGTAAAACATAAAAAAATCCTGGGTTTTGTCTTTCGTCTTCACACACACTTGCTCAATTCATTTCGTAAAGTAGCTACAAGAAGATACTCTTAAATCTAATGCATTGTCTCAAAACTGATGTGACAAGGATGAATCCCGTAGCCTTATTGATTTGTTTGCCAAACTCCACACTAAACTAAAACTAACAACATTAATGATATGTTGAGCACATAATATATGAAGAAAAATTCAAAATATGAGCAAAAAGTGTAAAGGTTTAGAGTTAACAAAAACAACTTTGTAGATTATTTCTTCTATCACCACCAATTTCATCTTCTTCTTTTAGATGTTTCTCCTTTCTTATAATCGCTTTCTCATTTGTCTGATACATTAGTTTAAAACTTCATAAAACATTCATATCTTACTTACATACAAGCTATTGTGTTACTAAGATTTAGAATAGGGCTGGCAAATCGTGTCTTATCGTGTTTAACAGGTTAAAGGTCACGCGAGTAACACGAGTATCAAACATGAAAATGACTCATTTAACATGTGCTTTTCATGGTTTGAACATGGCAGTTATATGTTTTATGTATCAAGGATGAAAAATGATAAACTTTAGGTTCCTAGTTTTAATTATTTTAAAATCTTAAAAAATTACATGGTGTACTTTTTTGCTTAACAGGTCTTATCGTGTCTAAACAGGTTACCCAATTGCCAGCCCTAATTTAGAACTTTGAGAAGAATTAGTGGTAGGATCAAGTAATCTTTTGTTTGTAAGCAAATACACTCTTGAAAAATGTCACTATAGATATAAAAAGAATTGCAAATGAAAGTCCTGAAAAATACCATATCATAATCTCATCAAAATTTATTACCCAAATACCCACTAAAATTTGTAGAACCCACATAAAGCATACCCTCCTAAATTTTTTTATGTAATGAACTTAACGACTGCACACTTTTATAACCTATGCATGTATATCTTTTATATACTGTGTGTTGTTGCTATTGTTATAACCACCATTGACCTAATCATGTACCAGTTTCTTTGTTCTTTCAACCCTTTCATAACCACCATTGATCTAATCATTTATGGGTTTCTTTGTTTTGTTGAAATCTTTATCATTTACAACACAACACAACATAAAACACAACACAACACAGCACAGCATAGGACAGCACAACACAACACAGCACAGGACAGCACAACACACACATTCAACATAACACATTCATTTTTTTAAAAATATACAACAGTTTTCAGTTTCAAAATACAGCAACAAGTGTTTAACCCCCAAAGCTGTTTCAAACACTGTTTCGTGTGCAGCAGCAACTGTTTTCGTGTGCAGCAGCAACTGTTTTAACCAAGTTAACAACTCTTAAATGTGCAGCATTCATACATACACATTCATAAAACACAAATATACAACATTTTGACACATTTTGACACATTCATACATCTATCCCATTTTGACCCATAGTTAGTTTAGCATTTATTCACACACTCATCGATACTACAACACACAACACATTCAACATAACACATTCATTTTTTTTTAAATATACAACAGTTTTCAGTTTCAAAATACAGCAACAGCAACAAGTGTTTAACCCCCAAAGCTGTTTCAAACACGTTTTGTGTGCAGCAGCAAAATATATGCAGCAGCAACTGTTTTTGTGTGCAGCAGCAACATATAAACAGCAGCAGCAGCAAAAACATATAAACAGCTGCTGTTGTTGTTATATATATTACAATGTGTGTGTTTTGGTGATCTTTAATATACAACATAACACATTCATTTTTTAAAAAACAGCAAGAACATAACACATTCATTTTTTCCAAACAACACATTCACACACACACTTTCAGATTCACACACACACTTATGATGATGAAGATTTGTAATTATACTAAGCGAAAAAAAAGATCTTACTTATTTGTGTGTTGTGCCGTGTGTGCAGCAGTTTCTTTGTTTCTTCTAAATACTTATTCATCACTTTAAGATTGATCATAATACAACAACACATAAATACAACACTGTTGTTTCAACAAACAAAACACACAACACAACACATTCATACACATTCAGTTTCAACACAACACAAGACACACTTATATATAGTGTTTTAAACATCAAAGCACACACATTTATGCAAAAATTGCCCAAACTATATGATACTTTCCAACATTGTGTGCTGCTGTTGTAGTTATATTTAAAAGCATGTGTGTTTTGATGTTTAAAAAACACTAAAATTAGTTGTTACTGCTGCGCGGTTTCACGATGCTTTCTTCATGTGAGCAGCTAAGAAAAGCACATGTAAAACACCAAAACATCAAGTATGAACAACTATAAACCAAACAACTATGAACATATCTAAACAAAAACACCTAAAAGACAAGCAATACCTAAAAACACTAACAAACACAAAATAAAAAAACCACATGGAAGAAAACAAAATTGTGCTTATTGAGTGAAATCAGATATATTATTATTCGATTCTTACCATGAAAACAAAGAGAGCATCGAGTTGTGGTTTCCATCCTTCAACTCGTCGGCACCAACATCGGATCTGATAACCATCGTAGCCGCCCCTAGCACTAATGTGTCACCATAAAGCATCAATTTGATGTGGTTGCTGCTGCAATGTACAAGAGATGAATGTAGGGTTATTAGGATTAAATGGATGATATGGGATCAGAGAGAGTGAGAACATACAGATTCGAAGAATGAGGGAGGTGGCTCCGCTCTAGGGTTTGGAGTTAACTGAAGCGATATTTTTATAGTGTTGATTATGTAATCACATAATCGGTGAAAATTTAAACGATTTTGACCGCTATAATATGCAGCAAAAACTTCAATTTTGACAGCATATAATGCAGTGAAATCTAAAATTTTGACCGCTATTTTACAGCAACAAAGAGCAGCCTAAAAAAGGTCTGCTTTTGTGGTACCAAGAAGGACCTCGGGTTTGTATGAAAAGTTTAAAGGTTGAAACGCGCGCCTGAAAATGTGGAAACTTAAAAATTTAAGGAACGGTTAAATGACCATTATGTCTATCCAATTTGTAACCATTTTGTATTTAACTATTGTTAAAAAATAGATTGGCAATAGGGGGTTTGTGGGTCATTCCAACCAAACACAATTTGTTTTAACCCATACAAAAAATGGTCATTTCAACCCCGGCCCATTCTGACCCATCACCCAAACATTGTAAAAGAAAGATAGTAAAGTTACCAATTACCATGCCCCAAGTTGAAATATAAATTAACAAAAGCATGCTACCTGCATTGGAGAAAACAATTTGTCACAATAACTGAATAACAAAAGAATGGAATGAAAAATATCACTACCATGTAGTGGTATGTGTTCGCGATTCGTTAACACTTGATGATTGCACTTGCTATGAGGAGAAACTTGAAACGTTATTAGCCATCCAGTAAAGGGCTTAGCCATCCTATGTGTTGGTCGGATTTGGGGGTTCTGGTTGTTGGACCATGATAGTAAAAAAAATCTGCACGGGGCTGAATTTTGGGTTGACCCATCTGCTTTTAAGTTCAATCTTTTAACACAACCACATAATCTTTTAACTCACTTTCTTTGTCCTTTCTATGTATTGCCAAATCAATATCCCTTATCTTTTTCAACTTCTCCCCGATTTTGACACAAAACAGATTTGTGATGTAGTTTCAAATTTTGAAAATGTGATTTTATTTTAGGTATGTAGAAATGTGCAGAGAGTGTAAACTCTCTTGGGTAGAGAAATCCATGCTTGTTTGCTTGTTTGTTGCAAAGTGCTTTTATACTACTTTTTTACTTTGACCCTTAAGTTCGATATATAAATTAGTAGTTTTGTTTAATCAAAAGGGATTGTAGTTTTGTGCACTTTCTACTGATACACAGCAGAAATCAAATCCAATTAGCTGAATTTTGGGATATTCAAGAAGTTGCAAGACTTATAGTGGATATCCGTATCTCTATAGATGGATCCAATTAACAACTTTTTTTAAAATTTTATTGAAATATTGTTGTTGCTGCTGTTTCAACACAACTCAACACACACCCCACCCCCACCGCACCCAGCGCCACATTCTAATTAACCGGCCCCTCTCGAATAAAAAACACAAATTCAATTAAAAATGATAGATTTTGAACTAAAGGCACACTTAAGGTAAAAATAGAAAACCAACCTGATTGTCTCGGTCTTTTGATTCAGTCACCTGAAACCCTTTGACTTGCCTTCCAAGTTGAGATTGATACTTAATTTACAGGAATTCAAAGCCGCTCTTTGGAGTCCGTTTCTGGTCCGCAAAATCTTCTTAACAGCAGCAGCAGCAACAACTATTTAACAATCAAAATTATTTAAAAACACACACTTATATATAGTGTTTTAAACATCAAAACACACACATTTATGCAAAAATTGCCCAAAATAGATGATATGTTCTAACATTGTGTGCTGCTGCTGTTGTTATATTTAAAAACATCTGAGTTGGTGTTTTTATACACAAACGCACACACACAACTGTTTATACACAATCATACACAGCAGCAACAACAGTTGTGTGTGCTGCTGTTTTATCATCCATGTGCAGCAGCAGGTTTAACATACAACACATACATACACACACACATTCACCGTATAAAATTGAAATTGAAACAACTGCTTACAGATTCATACATTCACATCACAACATAAACAACAGGTTTGTTGCTGCTGTATGAATCAACTGTCTTATACATTTTTTGAAAAATGTATGAATCAACTGTTTTTAAAAAAAATTTGAAGTTTTATGTGTGTTGCTGCTGTATATCATACCAACATACACACGCACATGTTTGTTGCTGATGTATATTGATCAAATAAAATGCCTGCATGAAAGATGAGTAAGTAAGTGCGTTTTGGAAGTGATTATGTGATACTGCTAAACAAAACCAGATAATCAAATGTATTAGAATAAGTTGTATACATAGGATTATTACTAAGTAGGTAGTTTTAATTTAGTCTACGATAATCAGTTTGGTTACAATGTGTAGAAAACTTATTATCAACACCAAGACTAAATAACCAGAAGCAGAATCTGTTTATCCAAACACTAAAACTGATTATGTAATCACATAATCGGTTCCAAAACACAAACCCAAATATCCCCTAAGTAAGCTCTACCAAGATTAATTAGAAACTTATCTAAACTCTATAACTGAAACTATCTAAACTCTATCACCACAAGCAATCAAGCATACCATATATAACCAGGAAGGCAAGATCACGGAGCCTTGGAACAAGATAAGCAGCATTTGTATTTTCCATCATTAGTACTGCATCATTTTAACAATATTTATCAATAAAATGATTAATTCATGAAAAGGAAAATGTAATCTTAGTATCTAACAATCATCCAACTAAATAAAAGCAACAACTCTACTTAGCTCATATTTCGTTTGTTAACAGCTTCATAGTTCATCTGGTTAATGTACGATTGTTACCTTTAAAAATAATCATTAAGTGCGATTGTTACCTTTGAGATGAATCCCAGATCTAATGTACGGTTGCAAATTCAAGAACCTAAAGCAACCATGAAATACACAATTTAGAAAATGACAACGCAAGATATGAAGCAGTAATTAAACAAATAACGATTAGAGATTAAGATGTAAAAATTAAAGCAGAGATCGATTAAAAAAAACCTAAGTTTACGTACCCTTGTGATGCGATGTGTAGAGAGCTATGATATTCAAGCATTGTGTGAGCGAAGACGATGAAGATGACTGTGGTTTTGATGACAGCAAAACCCTAGCAGACGCGAGTAGGAGGCGGAGGCGCTGATTGGAAAGTGAAAGGATTTGAAATTTGAATAGGAGGCTGGTAAGTGGTAACCCTAGATGGTATGGAGGTGTAAGATGTTGAAAATTTAAGGAAATAGTTAAAAGACTATTTTGCCCATGCAATCTCTTTATTAATGTAGTATATATATATATATATATATATATATATATATATATATATATATATATATATATATATATATAGAGAGAGAGAGAGAGAGAGAGAGAAAGAGATTGGTGATTTTCTAAAAAGGGTCAAAACCCTAAGAAGTGTAGGAAGCAATCAAAATATAACACGTGGCCATGAGAGAAAAAAACATGGAGGGGCATCTTCGTCATTTATACGCGCGATGCTAATTTTGAAATCCTGGTTATCACTCTCGATGTTCAGCTATGGTGTTTTTTGACGTTTATTAGTTACGAACATCCGATCATGTATGGTGTGTTTTTGACGTTTTTCGTTTTTAATTTTGAATCCATAATCATTCATCTATGGAGAATACTGAAAGCGATGTTTTTTTTTGGTTTTTGACGTTTTCATTTACCAATTATGAAAAAAAAAATTTATTGGTGGACCAGAATGATTGACCTTGATATAACCCTTTTTATACCGGAGTAAATGAAGACTCCTAGAATGGCACGCACGAAGAAGCCTACTCAGAGTAGGAATCCCGCACATTCTAAAAAAAGGAAAATGGACCTGCAACTACCTTAGACTTTCTTTAAGGAAGATTGCAAATAAGAGCTGATCCTATAATTGTAATAGTAAGATTAGGATCCCGACTCATCTGTAAATTTAAGGCATATAAGGTCAATACATAGATATAGGGAAACTTACGTATACTATACCTATAGGATCCTTTCTCTTATGAAAAGGAAAACTACGGGATAGCTATGCCGCAGTCAAAAAGACATATTTATGGATATGTACTAAGCCAGCTCTTTATACTAAGGCATATAAAAAATGGGGTTCGATATAGGGAGTCTTTGATGTTTACTGTTTACTTTACCTTTACCCAGCTTAAAGAATTGTGCCATAAATTCATAAGAACTGCTATTTGTAGAGCTTCTATAGCTTCGAGCCCTTTAGTTCGTTATCAAGCGTATAGCTTAGAGGGTGATCGCTGGCCACAAACTTGCAAGAGTCAGCTATTTGTTCAATAACATTCAAGCATTCGTTCCCCACGTTCGAGCTAGTCAAATCAGTACTTATTGTTATACCGTTCGTGCCCCTCAGAGCCACTTAACTCGCTTTCAAGAATAAAAATCCTGCTTCCAATTAATAGACTGAAATGAAAACTTTTAAAGATGTTATGGAGGGTTTAAAAGTCATCGGTGCTGGAACTGCTACAATTGCTTTAGCTGGAGCTGCAGTCGGAATTGGAAAGATATTCAGTTCGTTGATCCATTCAGTAGCACGGAGTCCTAATTGGATACTAAATTTTTTGGTTTTTAGGCTTTGCTCTCACCGAAGCCATTGCCTTGTTTGCTCTTATGATGGCCTTTCTGATCTTATTCGTATTCTGAGATTCGCTACCGTCAGTAGCCTTCCTCCCAAGGCGAGCGAAGTGACGTGAGGCGAGCGTCTGAGTGAGTTGAGTGAGGAAGTGAGGGCCTGAGGAAGCGGAGGGAGCGAAAGCTGGATCGGGTTTTACTGTTGTGTTGGTTAATGCCCAATCACCTTCAAGAAGGCAAAGAAGTCAACTTCATAACCTTTTCCATTATCAGTAGCAGCAGTGGACGAATCGAGACAATAAAAATACGGGTAGGAATCTGCTTATCTACTTGCCTTTCAACCTCAGAGCATTCAGTTCAGGTACCGCAGCGGTCGACGACTTGGCTGGGGCAGATCTTCACTCATTATCCTTCTTCGAACCTTTTGGTATGTATTGCCCCCTAACTATAGATCGGATCCAGCAGACGAGAAATAAAATTCCGCACTGCTGCTGAGTCGTCGGACTTATCCACCAAGGATTCGTGGAATTTCTGTGGATTGCGTTGGGGGAAATCTACCAAAGCTAGGCAGATAGATAGACTCCTTTCCCGCTGCTAAGGGAGAGCAAGAAAGATAAAAAAAAATAAAATAAAAATAAAATAAAAAATTTAACCAACGCCCCCTTTGGGTATGCAGGTACTAAGAGTCCTCTCACTACCAACCAGCAGACATCATCTGGCTGGGTCTTGCCGGTATCAACAACGAGAAAAAAACTACCAAATGGAAACAGCAACTAACTATGGCTCTTGGTGGGCCCAGACAACGTCCTAGGCGTAGGGGAGATCGGAGCAACAGGTAACGCCTAGACGACGTTTTCATTCCTGGGCTGCAGTAAGTAGATCGAGAGGTCGTTTCGCCCCTTGTCCCCAAATATGGGTAATATGTTCTCATACAATGTTGCTCCAATCTGACCTAGCTGGCGAGCGATCCCAGTTCGCGACAGAGAACAAGACAGCAAGCAAGCGTACCTTTGTTCGCTTCTTCTCCACCAAGCACGGAAGTTTAAGGATAACTGTAGGTCGGTGGCTACCTAAGGAAACTCCGATTCGATCCGCCCCCCGGCTGGGAGGCATCTACCTCATCCCGATCACAAGGAGAGGTTCACTATGATGGGGGTACTTCTTTTTTTCCCTTCCGGAAAGAATGAAATGCATAGGGGACCATCCTTTTGTTGCGGCATGCTCCTCAGATTTACGGATTCACAGGGGGCCTCAGGCCCTACTTAGTTGACTGACAATGACAAAGGCTTGCGAAACTAAGTAGGGCCTTTTGAATTGATTCTTAAGTAGTCTATCAGTGGTGCAAAGCTAATTGCCCCTTTTCAGTAGGGGCGAAAGGTTAGACCTTAGAAAGTCAGCGAACAGTGGTTTCTTCTATGTAGGTATGGCGTTCCCCCTTGACTCTCCTAACGTCGAGCTAAGTGATTTCGTAACCTTTTCGTAGCGTAGTAGAATGAAGGCTACGCACCGACGCTCTCTTTTCTATTAGCCTAAGCGTCTTCGCTAACTCGCTCGCCTACTATACCCTACTATACCACTTTTAGGGTAGGCTAGGCTAACTCAGCCGCTTACTTCTACTAATGTAGGGCTAAATAGCGTCTTTTCTTTTTAAAATAACCAATTTTCATGATTGCGAACCTATAGGTCCTTAGTAGCGTTGACAAAGAAGAACAGCTGGTTAAAAGACAATGAATCTTTTGATTTCTATCTTCATTATATATATTTTATATATAGAATAATGAATCTAATGAAAATTTTAGGCCAGCTTGACAAGCCTCTTGATCTGAGGTGCGAAGATCAAGATATCTTTTTTATGACTTCCATTCCACTTATCGATCCCGGCCCAGTAAAGCGACCGACCAGGGCCCTATTGATGAATGAAAGAAAGGCTTTATGAGCCCTGTAAGCCCACACCTGTGTAGAGTGGATCGTTCAACACCTGCGGCACAAACCCATTTTTGACCTATTGGTCCTAGTATCATAGGCGACCGAACGGCCGCCCCCTAATTACTAGACCGACCTGCTATAATAATTCCATAAACACCTAGCGAAGATATGGCAAACAAATAAAGTAGCCCTATGTTCGGATCTGACAATACCATACCATAATCAAAAGGTACAACGGCCCGAGCGACCAGACTTAACATAAATGTAGCCACTGGAGCCATTCTAAAAAGGGAGAAATTTGCACTACTTGGTGAAATAGGTTCTTTTACGTTCAGCTAGCACTAAAAAGGCTACTCCTAGTAGAAGTGGTAGAATTATTCCAAGTATTTCAGCTGGAACTGCTATGTACATTTTCGATTTTCTATTCACTCATGATCTGGCCTGGTCGACCCGATCATGATATTTCACTCATGATCTGGCCTGGTCGACCCAATCATGATATTGAAGGATGGGACCTTTTCTCGAAAAAGAAAAATCCTGCCAACATACGGGCATTCTTTTTTGTACCTTAGTACACTGAACACCACCGGAAAAAAGAAAACTACAAGCAATCATGAAACTGGCAAAGCTTGATAACCATTTTCTCATGACGAGCACGTTGGATCATTTTAACAATTTTGAGGAGATCGCGCATCAGCTCTGAGATATTCCTTAACCCTTTTTCCGCTCCAGGTAAAGAAAGAGGCAGAATTCGTTATCGGAGTATCCTCCGCCAACTAATGCTCTCTAACATCACATACGAGATTCTTTGTCTGGCTTTTATAACTCCTTAAGGAAGTGTCTCTTCCGAGTATTTTCTCACTTGCTTTCCTAAGCTAAGTCAGACATTCAAATCAAGGAAAGCGAATGAGAAACCTTCTTGGAATCAGTTCGTTCGGGAGGGTGTGTTAGTGCCAGTACGGGGTGTGGTACTGGTTCTCATTTCTTTCAGTGAAAAAGCTTTGAAGCCGATATCAAAGGAGTTCCTTGCTTTCTGACCCCAAGTGTACCTCATTGGTAGGCTTTCCCCAACGGTTGCGGCCTGCTGTAGTATGAAGTACGCCCCAATAAATTGAAGAAGAGTCTCATTCGTTAGCAAAGTCGATAGGCCAGTCCATCTTGTCTTCTCCACTTCAATTCAAGCTAGCTCCTACTCCTTTAGGATTCCTTTTTCACTGTTTTTACGAACCTTCACATAGATTACGAGGCTTACCGAATGATTTTTTCATAGTGAAACGAATACGTAATGAGTTGATTTGGGAAGAATAAATTTTTTGCAAGAAGGAGGGGGTTCAAGGCAATTCAATTCTTTCACTAGTCTCAGAAGCTCTTTGAGAAGCTGTTGAGAGTAAAGAGGAATGCCTTTTTCCCCTTAGCATAATCTAGCCAATTATCTTATTCTTATATATAGCTTACTCGAAGGTTAGCCCCCTCTGCTAGCCTTGAGGGAAGCGAAAGAAGTCAGGCAAGTGAAAGTGAAGTTGACTATAGCTTTTTGGCAAGCGATCTCAACAAAGAAGCATAGCTCAGTGACGACTATCAATTTACTAAGAGAAGAAAGATCGGATTGTAGGCTAGATTCAAGGTATGCCAGTTTATTGATTCTACTCAACTTTCCAGATTGGCTTAGTGTTACATCTATCAACTGACTGAGCTTCCTTAGCTGACTTGGCTTTCAGCGCTGAGTTTCAAGACAAAGTGAGTTACAAGACTCTGGGGCTAAGAAGTTTCTCTTCATCACGGGGCGCATTCGTCTATCGATCTTAGTCTTAGAGAAATGGGTGGTAGTAAGGAGGGATCCTTTCTTTCTATCTTGACGAACTTTCTATCTTGACGAAGGCTGGAAACGACAAGGAATTGATAAATGCCACTAATCATCCAACTTTGAGATGAAGGACATGGGTGAAGCTAGTCTATTCTTTTTTTCTTTTCAATTCAGATAACCTTTATGCTTGCTTATTTATAAATGAATCCGTAAGAAGCTATTATAGACTTCGTGACCAATCTATCGGACATAGAAGACTTAGTGTGTTTTACAGCTTGAGTCCCATTACATCTGCATCATATCCTGTAGGCGAGGAAGGAAACTGACAGCTTGATGAAGAACGTTAGTTACATTCGATTTAGTCTTGAGACAAGCCCGACTGGATAAAGAGAGGAAAAAAAGACAAGTCTTTCTATCTTAGTGCAACTGAGCCCTGACTTGAGATGAGATTGAGAAGGAGCTAGAATTGCCTTACGCTGCTCTGAGATCGTAAAGCCGTAAAAAGGGAAAAGGGATTCGTTTATCAACTCATTAAGTCATTCTATTAAGTTGCCATCCCGTCTCCTTCAGCAGATCCTGGAGGCCTGGAAGTAGTTGAGTTTTTCAGACAAGCCACCCAGGTCTACTGGCTCACATTTAAGGCCCTTTCAGGTAGTTAGATTTGTAAGTTAGCGGGGATTTACCTATCTGATCATCCTATTCCTCAAGAGTGGACTGAAGTATATCGGGGGAGGATGTTACAGGTGTTCCTGAGAGAACAAGTCTTTCTATTGAGTTGCATTCCCTTATCCACTAAGAGATCAATAGGCGAAATAGGCTATGACAGCTTCTTCACAGCAATTTAGTATTCCCGGTGAAGCAGTTACTCTTCCATGATCTGCCCTTCCATTCCGAAGCCCTTAAGGGATCAATACAGCTTAGAGAGGCACAACCCCCTTGGTTGGGGTCGGTTCTTTCCCTCAAAAAGAATGGAAGTCGGATTCGCTAACCTTTCGGCCGGAGTCATTCACACCAACTGATGCCTGACTTCTTCAGTCTCATGCTTCTATAAGCTTTTAGAGACTCCACCTATTGTGATCCAAAGTGCAGCCTATACGTTCAAGCTTTCAAGCCCGAGCTAGTCTTCTTATCACCTAGCTACTTCACAGTCTCCTTTCGCGTACTCCTCTGTCTTTTTCCTATCTTCAATTATCGATACCCGTACATACAAAGATCTAGGTAGTTGATCTCCTTCTAAGAAGTAAAATACCCTTCCCGTGCTAAGAGCCTTTCGAAACTCTTGAACTGTAAGAGAGACTTCATTTAGGAGCGCTCTTTGAATCCAACTAGTTTTATCGTAAGAGAAGAAAGCAACTTCACCGAAAGGGCAGGTCTTTCTTTTTCTTACTGATCTTATCAAGTAGTGCTTCGATAAGCCACCGCCCAATAGAGCTTAGCCATGTGTAGATCGAAAAGGTCTGGCGAGGCCGGTCACCGGTAGGTCTAAGAACGGATTTAAAGCTTGATAAGCTGCAAACAATCCATTCCTTCAGTAGGGGGATCCTTGTTCACATGCTTAACAAATGCAAGTATAATCTTCGAACTTAAAGAAAAATGGGGCTGTCATCCGAAAACGGAGGCGCTGAGAGATTCTATGACCAAAGGTCTTGTCGCGAGCTGGAGTCGAACCAGCACCTCTGGGATCAAAATAAATACAGGCCCAGCAAACTACCATTATTCTGATCGCGACTTTGTTTACCCCAAAGTGTTCCCGGACTGCATGCATACATCCGTAAGTAACTTAGTGCAATAAAAAGGAGGAGAGGAAACAAATAAAAATAATAAATCAATCATGCTACAAAAAATGTTCATAAAAGTGCTTGGATCTTCAGTGAGAATGAATTTATTTCACAGGGCTTTCATTCGGTTTCTCTTGCTAATCGCTCTAATGATGCTTTTCTATCTTCTCTGTCTTTCGATAGGGGGAGTCTCTTTTTTTTATGTTCTGTCAAAGGTAGCAGGCTTCATAGGGGTGAAGGCCCTCTCTTTAGCAAGTGGGAAACTTATCTTCTGAGTAGAACACCATGCTGTCCCTATGAGCGTGAGCAAAGGATGCCAGCGAATCTGCTACTTTGTTCCCTTCTCGCAAGATGCGGGAAAGATTGCATGAAGGAGATAAGAGAGACTTGCATGATCGCGTCAAATATACCAAGTTCCAAGGGGAGCTCCCTGTATGAATGAAATGCAACAAGACTTGAGCGTCAAGTTCCATACATGAGAGGGGTATGCCTAATTGGGAGGCAAGATCCAAGCCAGTGATTAACGCCCGAGCTTCTGCTTGCATGTTCTTACCCGAAAAAAATAGCCTGACCTTGGTAATTCCTGATAACACCACCCCCTGTTATGAATCCGTTTATAGCGGAACCGTCCACATTGAGTTTGAAAGAGCCAATCTCAGGTGGATGCTAACCCTACGTCCCCTCTTAGGTTTAGGGGAAATAATAGGAACCTGAAGAGCATGAAGGCAAGCTTGATCATGTAAACCCAGCCGGGTGGAAAAGAACCACAGTGTCAAGCAGCCACTTCCAAATTTTCTGTCTCGTTTTCGCTATATTGAGCTTTACATTGTCATGAATAATGAATTGCGGTCTTTCCAAACTTCCCATAGGATAAATAAAGCAATAGAATTGCGTAAAAAAGAATACTGGGAGCAAAGAGTATCAGTCCACCAAGACTCAAGACGCTGCTCGAGAGACTGAGCTTGGGATATTGAGATGTTAAGATGAGACGCGAAGAAGGACCAAAGGGATGCAGCCAGCTCTCCTTGAACAAAGAGATTCGAGATGGATTTACTATGAGGGCTGGAACAGCAAAGACAACAAGAGAGAAACCGAAAACCCAGAGACTTCATACGCTCATCAGTGGATATTGCCTTATGCATAAGTCGCCAAAAAAAACCTGCCTTTGGGTGTACCCATTTATTCCAAACATATTTGCACCAGTAGACAGAAGGATGAGAAGCCCGCGTCGATTCCCATGCACAAGAAACAGAGAAGGCATCCATCAGGATGAAGTAGCCAGTGAAGTTTGCCCAGAAAGACAGCCCCGCATAGATTGAATTTATTGAATGGATATAGGATCCAAAAGACTCAGAATTTCATCCATCAAATATTGGGGTCATTGAAGGCCTCTTTGACAAAGATATGAGGCCGAGGAGGCTTGTCTACCTGCAGAGGAGAATTCAACCACATATCATGCCAAAAAATGTTACCTTTACCGATAGACCACAAGGCGTGGGATAAAAAAAGTCCTGTAGCCTATGGGCCTTTTCTTTGGAGGTTTGGCTTAAATCCCCCTCCAGTTACTTTCATTTTAGATCCTATTAATTTAATTTAAGGCTTTGCCTTTAAATAAAATAAAATAAAAAGAATAAAGAAGCCCGAATGCTCAAGCTCAATATCATATGGGTTGTGTTCTACCAACGAGCAGCCAGGAGCCTAAAGAAAGCACTGAGAAAGAGATAAGTGTTCCGTATAGGTTCGTCTATATTATATACTGTGGCGCTATATGATCTTTAGCTATAGGTCTCGTGTGCTTGCTATAGAAAGTACATATACGAGTCACGAGTAAGAGGAAGTGGTAACGGTCGATGGATGTTCATATTGGGCGCCGGCGGCTGACTCAAGTGCCCCCCCGAACCGCGCGAAATGGTCGCCTATTACACGGCTCACTAACTCTGCCTGGAGTGGTGGTACCTATTATTCGTCGGCGGGGGCGGTCCGGCGATACGTAGATGACTTTTGGCTGGTACAACCACTCGATTGTCCACTTCTAATAAACGTAATTGTGCCAATTCCAGTTTTGAACTACCGCAGACTTGTTTCATAGTTTTCAACTGAGCGGCAGACCCAACACGACTGACAGATAAGCCGACGTTAATGAAACTAGGAGTCTAATTTGGTAATGGGCGGTTCTTTTTCTAGTTCATTTTAGGATCGCAACTTCCTGCGCAGTCCGTGCCAGTAGTGATATCCTAATTCGGCTACCTCTCCCACTCATCAAGGCAGAACATTAGAAAGGTAAACTATTGCCAAGAGAGACCGGGGAACGCTCTGCCCCTTCACCTGCAAAAGGATCCGTTACCGGAGTGCTGCGCTTCTCAGGGCCGTCTGAGTCAGAGCAACCCCGCCGGGGCGATCCAGTTACCCGGAATTTTCACTATTATTCTACATGCATTAAACCGTACTAGCTTCGTTACAGACTTGATACTGAACTGTTCACCATCCGAACATTCGCTAGCTGGCAACACAACTTTTACCACCCAAAAAAAGATCTCAAGCGATTAGGCGGGGACAGGATTCGAACATGTAGTCTTCAGATCATGAGCCTGATGAGTTGACCATTCCTCCACCCCGCTTCATCCATTCCCATTCCAAAAAGTCCTTCTTCGATCTGAAGGTGTGTTAAGCATATAGTCATTGTGGTTACAGACGGGTTCTGTTTCTGATTAGACTAAGAACCTTCCGTCTAAGAAACCTGCTTAACTTCTCCCCCCTGTCATGTATTGGCTCTCTCTCTCTTTCCGCTGATAGAGCAGTTTGCTAGTTTGCATTCCTCTATCTGAATCTCTAACACTAACAGGCGACAATCACCAACTTCATCACTGCCTTCTTGTGACACATCGATTGGGTTCCCACCCCAGCTCTGAGTTAACTATTTCGGAGCTCTATCCCTTTCTTTCTCCCAACGCCGTTTAGCCGGGTCTAGTTTTCCTCTCACCCGGAAGGTGGCTAACTCCTTGGTCTTACGAGCCGCTTACGCTAACTCAAGCAGGTACCGGGAGGGACATCTTAGGCAGTAGAATCGAGCGGTGCCGTTCAATGACTACATACGAGTTTATGAATCAATGAAATTTCCTCTTCTATTGTAGCGATACGAACTCAGAAGCAATAGTAAAAGAAGCTATCAGGGGAGTCATGATTGTCTGGACTGGTTCTTTTGAGGGAGGCCTATAAATTGCACGGGTCCAAGCTTGATTGATTGATTCTTTTAAAACTAGCTCCTGTAACCAATCTCACCATTAGCATTTTCACCATTCTAATGGAAACTAAATTATGTGGATTAAAGCCCTTCTTTAAAGAAGTCCTCTAACTAGATCAGCTAAGTAGGTAGCTTCGCTCAATTGATTCTATAACTCACCATAGCAAGGTAAGCTGCTCTGTCTGAGTCGTTACTAACAACCGAGAAGCCAGTCTCTCAGCTGATAGCTCATCGGATCATGCAGCTCCTGATCTGGTCATAGAAAGAAGGAAGTCCGAACTCAAAGCCAGTGTCTGAGCCAGCTGTCCTTAGTAGACTGGAAGCCAGATAAGGAAGTCTGGTCTAGCTCTCGAAAGTGGAAGGCAGAAAAAAAAAGGATAGCTGAAAGTGGGGAAAGTAGGGCTACTCACATTGATTTACAACCAAAAATCCTATCTTGCTTGAAAATGACATCTTCGTGAAATAGAGAAAGCCGGTAACTATCTCTATAGTTTCATAGTTTTGAAAAGAGAATTGAAATAAGTCTCTTTTTTCCCCAATCCAACTTTTTTGGATCGAAGAAAGGCAGCCCAGAATCGACAGAGAAGATTTCCCTTTCACTACTGACTAGAGTAGACTTGAGGACTTCCTTAACAGATGTAAAACCCTAAATCTAGAAGAAAGTATATATCGATAATGGGCGGGTGTTCATGTAAATAGCATGTTGAATAAAAAGTCCTAATGTATAGAGATAAACCCTAGGGGTGATAGAGGACTTAAAATGAAGAACGTGAGCAAAAACGGAACTCAAATCGGAGTTATAACGAAGCGGGAAATGCGAAAACACCCGAGGAATGCCCGAAAACTTGTTTCGAGCATATCTTGACTTAGAAGAAGAGTTACGGAGCCCATAATATATGAATTCCACGTGTTTCGACGAGAGGAATCTGAAAACATGGGTTACGCGGTCCGCGCATGAGAGGGTAGGCCTGTGAGCGTATCGCCTAGGACCAGTCGGGTGGAAAACAGCTGGCAGCCACTCACCATCTACGCGATACGCGCAGATGGTGCCTGTGGGCTGCGCGTATCGCCTGGAACAGCCCAGACAGCCTATTTAAAGGGGTGCAACCCCCCTTCACTTGTGCTCAAACCTCTCTCTCTCTCTAGAACTTTTTAGAGAGAGAAACCAGTCAATTTTTGTTGCGGAATCGCGCCTCGAGTGCGGTACCTTGCGTCGTGACGTTCCTTCGAGTCTCGGGCGCGTGTAGATCGCTTGGCGTGCGTCGAGGTTCTGCCCGAGTGAAGAGCGGTGGTCATCGAGGTGGTGCGCAATTGAAGATCGGTGGTCGACAAGGTAAATGGTCCTTCATTCTCAATCTAGTTTAGGACGGGAATCGGGTTGGGAACTCGATGGGAATGCGGGGTGAAGATACCCGCATAGCACGAGGGACGTGCTAGGGAAAATAGTTGCGGGATTAAACACCCGCAACTAACGGGTAGATTACCCAGGGAGGGTGCGGGTTGAATATCCGTACCCTAGGGGTATGATATCCGTTGTGAACGGGTAACGTATCTCTGTAGGATTCGTTTAGATTCCCAAGGTTCGGGATTTGGTAGGCGTAGGTGGCAACGACTCGTGTCTAGTCGTATGCTTCGCTAGTTATGCCCTAGGACTTACATAGTCTTAGGAATCGTTATTTATAACGTTGTGTTATCGCGTTATAGGTGAATTATAGCTATTGAGATTGATTGTCGATATAGCTATTTGTGTGATCGTGAAGATATCCATTTGGATTGATTGTTGGGATTAGATCAAGGACCGAAGCTAGTTGTGAGCTTGTTGAGATCTTGTTGAGGTGAGTTCATACACTTAAACTCTTTTGAAATGATTGTATGTTTTACAAAACTGGATGTGTTGCTTAAACCTGTTTTGGTTGCAAATGATTGTGAGTTTTTGTATAAACTCTTTTGGATTGGTTGTGTTCTTAAACTGTTGTTTTTGAACGGTTGGCTAGCATTCTACGGTAAATATCGGGCAATACCACTTCTGTTTTTAGGGTGACGGGCGGTAAACTCGGTGAAGGGTATATGCATATATTCTGCTCCAGCGCAGACGTGCCTGACGGAGTTGTTGAGGGGTTTATCGTATTGTCTGTGTATATTTATCTGATTATGCTAGTATGTTTATGAAATGCTTGTAAATGATGGAGTTAGTGGTAACTCTTTGATCAATGGAGCTTGGCAACTCGTTGATCAAGGTTTTTACAAGTATTTGGTTGAATGTTTGAAATGTTTTGTAAAATGTTTTATTATGAACTCACCAGCGTAAGCTGACCCTTTCTTTTAAAACTTTTTGGCACACATCCTAGGTGCCGAGTGATGCAGGAAAGCACTGTTGAGGCTAGAGCAGGTAGAGGGCTTGCGGGCTTAGAAGATAGACGCTCTGGACCTAGAATAGTTGCTAGCTTTAGTTTGTTAATGTTATGTATCAAACAAACAATTGTCGTTTTGTAATCAATGTATTGTATATATGAAGTTTAACGTATGCACAACTTTAAGTTTTAAGCTGTGTGTATGTATGTTGTTGTTCCGCTGCGTTGCTCCTGATATCCATTCGTCACACGCGTGTAAACCCCCGGGCTCCTGGGACCGCCCGCCATGTTGGGGTTGTGACAGGCTTGGTATCAGAGCCGTAGTTTAAGCGAACTAGGTACAAGCTTAGTATCTAGACTTAAACTAAGATAAGATAGGATAAGTGCCCGCATAGGTGTATAGAAGTTTCCTTTCTGGATAGGGAAATGGGTTTTGGTACGAACGTGGCGGAGAATGGCTAAGAACACGATCAGCGCGGTAAATAAATAATTGCAACTGGCCACTGTCATTATTTGTTTACAAGCACTATATTGTTCTTAATCATGGTCCATCATGTGAATACTGACTCCCTGCTCTCTTTTGTAGGTAGAGTTATGGCTGGTAAAAGGAAAGGTAGCGGTAGACGTCCTCCTACAAGAAGAAGTACTAGGATGAACACGAATAAAGAAACTGATAACGCTGAGACTATCGAGAATCATGATAATGACGGAGAGGAAGTTATCATGACGGAAACCCAGTTTAATTCGGCGGTTGCTGATCAAGTCTCCAAGGTACTGGAAAACCACGTTGCCTAGAATCTTAGACTCTGCATTGCAGAGGAGATCAAATGAAGGGAACCGTGGAGGCGGTGATGGTAGTGGTGGTACTGAAGGCACCAGAGGCAGTGGTGGTACTAGAGGTAGTGGTGGCACGGGAAGTGGTGGCGATGCTAGAGGCGGTGATGATACTGGTGGAAACGATGGCGGGAGAATCCTAAAGAAAGGTTGCTTGTATAAAGGTTTTAAGGATTGTACTCCTAAACCCTTCAATGGAAAAGGTGGTGCCATAGCGACGTACAATTGGATTTCTGCGATGGAAGCTGTGATCAACATCAGTGAGTGCCGAGAAGATCAAGCGGTCAAGTACGCTGCTCATTCGTTTGAAGAAGAAGCTATGCACTGGTGGAAGACGATAGTCCAAAGGAAAGGACAAGCCGCTATCGATAGCATGAGGTGGGATGACATGAAGGAGTTGGTACTCCAACAATTCTGTCCGCAGAATGAGTTGGACAAGATGGAGATGGAGTTTCTTCGGCTAGAGGCTGGATCGATGACACATCGTGAATACACCTCGAGATTCAACGAGATGGCTTTGTTGGTTCCCCACTTAGTCACTCCTGAGTCCAGAAGGTTGAGATGTTATATCCAGGGGCTTCCACCAAAGGTCCGAACACATGTGAAGGCAAAAGGACCAACAACCTTTGATGAAGCAGTCGGACTGAGTGCAATCATCTATGATGAGGTGCAAAGTCAAGAGGCACATGAAGGAGAAAAGAAGAGGAAGGCGGAGGATAAGAAGAGTGGTTCTGGCGGTAGATTCAAGTTCAAAAGGGGAGAAGGTGGTAGCAAAGGTAAAGGGAAGGTAGGAGAGGAATCTCAAGAAAGGAAGTGTTACAGATGTCAACAATCGGGACATCTCTCAAGGTCGTGTCCGACGATTAAGTGCTATAATTGTCAGGAAACAGGGCATTTTAAGAATGATTGCCCTAAAATTAAAGGAGGAAAGAACCCAGCCAAAGGGCGGGTGTTTGTTATGAAGAAGGGTGATGATAAAGAAGTTAATGAGGATGTTGTGGCAGGTATGTTCCCTCTAAACAACGTATTGTTGGGTTTTAACAAGATTATCAAAGTTCATATAAACCCATTTATAGAAAAACGCAGCGGATTATTAGTTTAAAATCTTGTTAATATGTTGATTATTAAAACCCGTTTAACATGCAAAACCCAAAGTCCGGATCCATATACGAAATACATACTATCAAACACAACCATAGGGTGTTTAGAATACTACCTTTTGAGATGAAGAAGATGATATTCTTGAATTAAAGTCTTCAAATGAGAAGACCTCAAGCTTGTATACCCTCAAGCCTCCAACAAACACCATTTTGCTAGGATTTAACACTTGTAAATTCCTTCTTCCTTCTTGGCTTTTACCATGGCCGAAAATATGAAGAAGAAAAACTAGAGAGAAAAGAGCAACCAACTTGTTCTTGCATTTTGTGTTATTGAGAAAGAAATTGTGTCAACCCCTTATTAGATAAGGTTGTGTGTAAGACACACTACATACTTGCATGTCTTGAAAAACACCAAAACCAAAAAGAGGAGAAAGTGGGGAAAAAGGGGGGCGGCCCTAGTGGGTCCCACCATAAATATTATATATTTTTTTGTTTTTTTTTGTTTTGTATAATATCTTTCTCTCTTTATTTATTTAAAACAAGGTGTAGCAAAACATATCTTGTAAATGTTATTTAAACAACTTTAAATAACATTGTAGAAGATTCTTTCTCTCATAATATAAATCATCCATATAATTTATTTTTAACACAAGTGCAAATATCTAGAAACCCAATTTCTAAATATTCTAAGTGTTGATATTTATTTTAGATCATGTCATAAAATAAATATCTCGGTGTTTGTCTAGCTTGTCATTGGGTATGACCCGACTTGGATCATAACGTACTAGCCACATCAATTTAATATGTCTCTTGGGCATACCGATTCCAACACGTATATGCTAAGGTTTTATTTGACACGGGTGCAAATAAGAGTTTTGTGTCAACTTCCTTTGGTAAATACCTAGGAAAAGAACCTGTAGTACTAGATCTTGCTTATGAGGTAAAAACCGCAAATGGAGGAAGTGATGTGATAACAGTAGTGTATAAGGATTGTTTGCTTAATTTAAATGGTGTCGACTTTCCAGTTAATGTTATGCCTATGAACTTGTGTGGTTATGATGTAGTCATAGGAATGGACTGGTTAACTTATAATCGAGCCCAAGTTGATTGTGAGAAAAAGTTGGTTAGGGTATGTAAGTCAGATGGTGAAACATTAGTGGTTAAGGGAGATAGTAACGGAGGTAATATCCGGATGATATCTGCAATTAAGGCTAGTAAATGTCTGATGAGAGGTTGTGAGGCTTTTATAGCCTATGCTTTAGATGCTAAGCCCGAAAAGCAGATTTCGGATATCCCTGTCGTGTGTGATTACCCTGACGTGTTTCCTGACGACTTACCTGGACTCCCTCCCAACCGACAAATCGAATTTCGAATCGACTTAATACCCGAAGCAAGGCCGATTGCGAAGACTCCTTATCGTTTGGCGCCCTCCGAATTGCAAGAACTAATGAAGCAAGTCCAGGAGTTGCTCGACTTAGGCTTCGTTAGACCGAGTTCATCCCCTTGGGGTGCACCAGTGTTGTTTGTGAAGAAGAAGGACGGTTCCATGCGGATGTGCATCGACTACCGTGAGCTGAACAAGTTAACAATTAAGAACAAGTATCCTTTGCCGAGAATAGACGATCTGTTTGATCAGCTGCAAGGAGCCATCTATTTTTCCAAGATCGATCTTAGGTCTGGATACCATCAGCTGAAGGTGCGGGAAGAAGATATTCCCAAGACGGCTTTTAGAACCCGTTATGGGCACTATGAGTTTTTGGTTATGTCCTTCGGATTAACCAATGCCCCTGCAGCATTCATGGATCTTATGAACAGAGTCTGCAAGCCGTATTTAGACAAGTTCGTCATTGTCTTTATCGATGATATTTTGGTCTATTCGAGAGATCAAAATGATCATGCAGAACACTTGAAGAAGGTTTTGGAGACTCTTAGACAAGAGAAGCTGTATGCTAAGTTCTCCAAGTGTGATTTTTGGAAGAGAGAAGTTCAATTTCTCGGGCATGTGATAAATGAAGCTGGTGTTCAGGTAGATCCAACTAAGATAGAGGCTATAATGAAATGGGAAGTCCCGAAGACTCCCACGGAAATTAGAAGCTTCTTAGGCTTAGCTGGGTACTACCGAAGATTTATCAAAGACTTCTCCAAGATTGCTACACCGATGACTGCATTAACGCGGAAGAAGGCTGAGTTCAAATGGGGACCCGAGCAAGAGGAAGCCTTTAGTGTCTTGAAGAAGAAGCTTTGTAGCGCTCCAATCCTTTCATTACCCGAAGGTAATGAGGATTTTGTGGTATGTTGTGATGCCTCACTTAATGGTCTTGGTTGCGTGCTGATGCAACGAGAGAAGGTCATTGCCTATGCATCACGACAATTAAGCGTTCATGAGAAACGTTACACCACACATGATTTGGAATTAGGTGCCATAGTGTTTGCCTTGAAGACTTGGCGACACTATCTTTATGGTACTAAATTCGTGATATATTCTGATCACAAAAGCCTCCAACACCTTTTTGATCAGAAGGAGCTAAATATGAGGCAACGTAGATGGATGGAATTGCTTAGCGATTATGATTGTGAGATCAAATACCACCCTGGCAAGGCCAATGTGGTAGCAGACGCCCTGAGTCGAAAGGAAAGGGTTAAACCCATTAGAGTAAGGGCTTTGCAGATCATTGTAGCGATTGATTGGAAGGATCAGATCGTTGAAGCTCAGACAAATGCCTTGAAGGAAGAAAACATCAGGAAGGAGCGAATGGTGGGAAAGGAAGGTTTGTTGACAAAAGGAAAGGATGAGATTCTAAGGTTTGCGTCAGGAATTTGGATTCCAAAGTTTGGAGGAATTCAGGATAAGATTCTTGATGAAACCCACAAGTCTAAGTACTCGATTCATCCTGGAACGGATAAGATGTTCAAGAGCTTGAAAGAACATTATTGGTGGCCCAATATGAAGAGATCAATTGCACAGTATGTGCAAAGGTGCTTAACTTGTTTGCAAGTTAAGATTGAGCATCAAAAACCAGCAGGTCTGTTACAACAGATGGAATTACCAGTTTGGAAGTGGGAAAGAATAACAATGGATTATGTCACGAAGCTCCCAAGAACTCGTGCAGGGCATAATGCCATATGGTGATTGTGGATCGATTGACCAAGTCGTCCCATTTCATACCATATAACGAGAGCTACTCACCAGAGAAGATGGCGAAATTGCATATCAAGGAGATTGTGAGTAGACATGGCGTGCCACTTTCGATCATCTCCGATAGAGATAGTCGATTCACGTCAAGGTTTTGGGCGAGTTTGCAAAAAGATCTAGGAACTAGATTGAATTTGAGCACGACATATCATCCTCAAACTGATGGGCAGAGTGAGCGTACGATCCAAACCCTTGAGGATATGTTGCGTGCGTGTGTGATTAACTTTAGTGGTAGTTGGGATGAATTCTTACCATTGGTTGAGTTTTCATACAACAACAGTTATCACACCAGCATAGGGATGGCACCATTTGAAGCACTTTATGGAAGAAAGTGCAGAACTCCTGTTTGTTGGACGGAAGTTGGGGATGATCAGTTATGTAGTACAGAGATGATGTTAGAAACAACTGATAAAATCCAACTGATTAGGCAAAGGCTAAAAGCTGCCCAGGATAGGCAGAAAAGTTATGCTGATGTTCGTAGAAGGCCTTTAGAATTCAAAGTCGGAGATCACGTGATGTTGAAAGTATCCCCTTGGAAAGGAGTGGTGAGATTTATCAAACGGGGAAAGTTAGCCCCGAGGTACATTGGTCCATTTAAGGTTGTTGCGAGAGTTGGGAAAGTTGCTTATAAGCTTGAGTTACCGGAAACCTTGAAAGGTGTACACGACACCTTTCATGTGTCAAACTTAAGGAAATGTTTGGCAGATCCAAATCAAGCTGTACCTCTCGAAGACGTTCAAGTAAGCGAGAAGCTATCTTTTACAGAAAGGCCGGTAAAGATTCTTGATACGCGAGAAAGGAAATTGAGAAAGAAAAGAATCCGGTTAGTGTTGGTCCAATGGGAAGGACAAAGAGGACCGGAGAAGACTTGGGAATTGGCTAGTGAGATGAAAGCCAAATACCCTAAGTTATTTTTGTAATATTCGAATTTCGAGGACGAAATTCTTTTAAGGAGGGGAGAAATGTAAAACCCTAAATCTAGAAGAAAGTATATGTCGATAATGGGCGGGTGTTCATGTAAATAGCATGTTGAATAAAAAGTCCTAATGTATAGAGATAAACCCTAGGGGTGATAGAGGACTTAAAATGAAGAACGTGAGCGAAAACGGAACTCAAATCGGAGTTATAACGAAGCGGGAAATGCGAAAACACCCGAGGAATGCCCGAAAACTTGTTTCGAGCATATCTTGACTTAGAAGAAGAGTTACGGAGCCCATAATATATGAATTCCACGTGTTTCGACGAGAGGAATCTGAAAACATGGGTTACGCGGTCCGCGCATGAGAGGGTAGGCCTGTGCGCGTATCGCCTAGGACCAGTCGGGTGGAAAACAGCTGGCAGCCACTCACCATCTACGCGATACGCGCAGATGGTGCCTGTGGGCTGCGCGTATCGCCTGGAACAGCCCAGACAGCCTATTTAAAGGGGTGCAACCCCCCTTCACTTGTGCTCAGACTTCTCTCTCTCTCTAGAACTTTTTAGAGAGAGAAAACAGTCAATTTTTGTTGCGGAATCGCGCCTCGAGTGCGGTACCTTGCGTCGTGACGTTCCTTCGAGTCTCGGGCGCGTGTAGATCGCTTGGCGTGCGTCGAGGTTCTGCCCGAGTGAAGAGCGGTGGTCATCGAGGTGGTGCGCAATTGAAGATCGGTGGTCGACAAGGTAAATGGTCCTTCATTCTCAATCTAGTTTAGGACGGGAATCGGGTTGGGAACTCGATGGGAATGCGGGGTGAAGATACCCGCATAGCATGAGGGACGTGCTAGGGAAAATAGTTGCGGGATTAAACACCCGCAACTAACGGGTAGATTACCCGGGGAGGGTGCGGGTTGACTATCCGTACCCTAGGGGTATGATATCCGTTGTGAATGGGTAACGTATCTCTGTAGGATTCGTTTAGATTCCCAAGGTTCGGGATTTGGTAGGCGTAGGTGGCAACGACTCGTGTCTAGTCGTATGCTTCGCTAGTTATGCCCTAGGACTTACATAGTCTTAGGAATCGTTATTTATAACGTTGTGTTATCGCGTTATAGGTGGATTATAGCTATTGAGATTGATTGTCGATATAGCTATTTGTGTGATCGTGAAGATATCCATTTGGATTGATTGTTGGGATTAGATCAAGGACCGAAGCTAGTTGTGAGCTTGTTGAGATCTTGTTGAGGTGAGTTCATACACTTAAACTCTTTTGAAATGATTGTATGTTTTACAAAACTGGATGTGTTGCTTAAACCTGTTTTGGTTGCAAATGATTGTGAGTTTTTGTATAAACTCTTTTGGATTGGTTGTGTTCTTAAACTGTTGTTTTTGAACGGTTGGCTAGCATTCTACGGTAAATATCGGGCAATACCACTTCTGTTTTTAGGGTGACGGGCGGTAAACTCGGTGAAGGGTATATGCATATATTCTGCTCCAGCGCAGACGTGCCTGACGGAGTTGTTGAGGGGTTTATCGTATTGTCTGTGTATATTTATCTGATTATGCTAGTATGTTTATGAAATGCTTGTAAATGATGGAGTTAGTGGTAACTCTTTGATCAATGGAGCTTGGCAACTCGTTGATCAAGGTTTTTACAAGTATTTGGTTGAATGTTTGAAATGTTTTGTAAAATGTTTTATTATGAACTCACCAGCGTAAGCTGACCCTTTCTTTTAAAACTTTTTGGCACACATCCTAGGTGCCGAGTGATGCAGGAAAGCACTGTTGAGGCTAGAGCAGGTAGAGAGCTTGCGGGCTTAGAAGATAGACGCTCTGGACCTAGAATAGTTGCTAGCTTTAGTTTGTTAATGTTATGTATCAAACAAACAATTGTCGTTTTGTAATCAATGTATTGTATATATGAAGTTTAACGTATGCACAACTTTAAGTTTTAAGCTGTGTGTATGTATGTTGTTGTTCCGCTGCGTTGCTCCTGATATCCATTCGTCACACGCGTGTAAACCCCCGGGCTCCTGGGACCGCCCGCCGTGTTGGGGTTGTGACAACAGAGAACACTGAACGCGTGTAAACTCCCGGGCTCCTTAATAGAACCGATCTTATTCTCTGAACAATCGGAATTTCGTACTTCTGTTGGATCCTCCCTATCTCCTGATCGAGCTTGTGTAGGTAGATGTTGTCTGGTAGGGCCGATAGTAATACACTGTGTGGGACGGAGTAAGGGCCCTTCTCCACCCCTACAAGTCGTCCGGCAGAATATACTTTCTGAATGAGGTAAAAGAACTTGGGGTCGCCGATCTCTTCCTTAAAGATGGGGATGAGTCGATGTCGGTCGATGGTGTGAAAACACTTCCTGATGTCGAATTCCAAAAACCAGCGAGAGGTTCCCCACTCTTCTTTGATCCGTCTTAGGGCCGAGTGGCAGCCTCGACCCGAGCGGAAGTGCGATGGGTCTGGAAACTCGGGATCGTAAATGGATTCGAGTACCATTCTGATCGCCTCTTTCATGATCCTTTCTATAGGTAGAACTACTGTGAGCGGTCTAAACTTCGACCCTTATTTCTTTCTTCATATTATATTGTAAAGGGGGGCAAAGCTCTTTTTTTTCTCCCTATATTTATTGATAGATCAAGGGCCCTCCTGCCGTCGTTTCAGTGAGTCATAGGGCTTCCCCTCAGCTCAGTCTTTTTGGTTCTTGAGAATGGTCGCCACCTCTCCCAGGACCGGAATGATTATCCCTGCCCGATGGGTCTACATCCATCCCTGAATGTCGTCGGGTACTGTTAACTTCCCCACCATTCTTGTAACTGTCACCTGTAATCCGCGCAGGTGTGTCCGCACCCCCCTGAGTGGACGAGAAAGAAAGGATTTCTCGGAGCAACCCCCCAGGTTCCAGACCCAGGAGTCAACTTTCCCGTATGAGCATTCGGTACATGTATAAGTCCGTGGAAGAGTGAAAGGGTCATCACTATTGAGGATCTCCCCCCTAATCTTAGATAGGTCGTCTGGGGGTTCGTCGCGGTTCATTGCTGTGCTTACACACTAGGCTACCCTTTTCCGAAAGCTCCGCGGGACCACCTACCACTAGTCTTCGGCCGGAGGGGTTTATTGCGCAAACACGCCGGGACGCAGGCTCCCGAAGAGGGAAACCCAACGAATGTCAGATGCAAAGCCCCGCACCTCATGAAGAACATATTGGCATACTCTCCCAAAAAAGAAAGAGCAGACCCCATTGAAGACGAGAGTGAGGTACAACAAGGCCATTTCTGTCCACCGCCCTTCTCACGGAGCCGTACGTGGACGTTACCGCTCATACAGCTCCCAGCCAGCAAGCAGTTAGCCTCCCTCTACAAGGAATGGAAGTGTGGGTGAATCGACATCAAATAGAGGAATTCGGCTTTTCTTTTCAGCAATAACATGAGAAGAGCATCCCTTTCACAAAAACCTACAGACCCCCTATCCTGCCACTTCAGCACCTTGTGATCTTCTCAAAGATCATTACGAGCCCTCTCCTATCATTTTTATTTCGAAAAATTTTCATGGTGGATCAGGACGAGAATGAATCCGGTAATCCAGGGCATACTCATCCTAGAGCTTATGCTCTCCTCTGGGGAGGGGGTTTTTATAGAGAGAGGTAAGTCGAGGGTAGCCTCCCGCTTGACCGATTTATCGGAGTCGGAGGAAGATCTCTCATCCGATCATCCTGAACACGAAGGGGCTGCTCTCGATGTGAGATCAGCAGCAAAAGAAAGAAGAAAAGGGCCATGATCCTATGTTCGTTTTCGCCCTGCTCTGATGATGCGCTCCTTGCTCGCGGAGCTACATACCGGAAAAAGAAAAGGATCTCTCTATTACTTTGAGAGGAGAATCGTTGGTTTTTTCGACGGACTACGTGGGAAATACGAGATCTAGGCAAGCCGCTGCATGTTCTCCCCTTGCCCTTGAACGATAGAAGAACTATTTATCTTCTCTTAGGTAGCGGTCGATCGGTTCGCATCTATGGTCAATCAATAGGTCCGCGGATCCATTCTTCTATACGATAAATCGCCATCTCGTAGCACCACCACGACACCGATTCCCCGACAAAACCCCCGATTTCCCGAGAGTTAGATAGCCGATAGTAGTAGAAGATCTAAGGCCGCTATTCCTGACAAGGAATAGAGTAAGGCCTTTACCGATCCTGAGTTAATGAGTTAAGGAGTTTTTTTATAAACGACTTATCTGAAAGAAGGCTTTGCAATCAACGAATTCTTTGATTTGAAAAGCTCCTTTCCTAATCGACCTTCCGCATTCCGTTATTTGATCTTTTTATGGATCTTCTTATCTTATTAAGTAGCTAAATGAAGTATCATCAATTGAGAAATGACAATAAGTGATGTTCGATATCGCTTCTGTGCGCAGAGTATCGAAAGGAACCTCTCGGAGAAGTTCCGGGCCTCGGCAGCCCTCCTTTCTTATCTATTTTCATATATAATATAAAGAGAATAGAAAGCGTACTGACTCTGACTGCTATCTACGATGCGATCAGGGGGGAATAGCGCAAGGGCTTAAGTCATCGATTCAAATCCTATCTTTCTTTTTTTCGGTATGCCGCTCCGCGAGCAAGGAGCGAGAAAACAAAGTGGGCTGTGGTGATGTCAGAATTTGCACCTATTTGTATCTATTTAGTGATCAGTCCGCTAGTTTCTTTGATCCCACTCGGTGTTCCTTTTCCATTTGCTTCCAATAGTTCGACCTATCCAGAAAAATTGTCGGCCTACGAATGTGGTTTCGATCCTTTCGGTGATGCCAGAAGTCGTTTTGATTTACGATTTTATCTTGTTTCTATTTTATTTATTATCCCTGATCTGGAAGTCACCTTTTCCTTTCCTTGGGCAGTACCTCCCAACAAGATTGATCCCTTTGGATCTTGGTCCATGATGGTCTTTTTATTGATTTTGACGATTGGATCTCTCTATGAATGGAAAAGGTGTGCTTCGGATCGGGAGTAACCACTAGCGATAGTTGTTATGAATAATGAAGGAGCACTGCTGCACTTCCACGACATGGGAAAGGATCATGGGATGAGGAAAAGAAAGAAAAGGTGCAAGGTGAGGAGATATCGAGAGGTAGAATAGCTGAAATGAGTTCAAAGGAATTAGTTAAGACACGCTTCTTTAGCACAGGCCACGGAGTGAAGTTGGAAGGTTCAATGAACTACGCGAAGGGCAAATCTTGGGCGCTATTGTTGTCTATATACAAGTGGCGTAGGTGAAGCTGTGGCGACTCGTGGAGTAGACAGCGAGCTCCGCTTGAACAGAAAGCAGCAAGTTGCAAGCACTACTCTAAAAGCAGTGAGCTCGGCAACAAAAGCGAAGCGAGCCGCGGTAGCCTATTCAGTTTTTCAGCTGCATCGTACCGTATTATGGGAGGGGTCCGTACCTCCTTTAGATAGAGCCCCCCTGCTCCTAATGTAGAGCTAGAACTACTGCTACCGTGGAATCCGTGGTCACACATAAGTATCTCGCCTTCCAAAAAAAGCATCTGCTAATTAGCACTAATGCTAATGGGGACCATCGATCAAGAAGGACTTCGGAGACTGCAATCGAATTGATCAAAAAATCGAAAGAGGGCCAACTCTTCTAGTTGCGCCTCTAACCTTACTACGCTACCCTGATAAAAGGTCGAATTCAGCAGGACTGCAGGCACGAAATGCGGATCAAATCCGTTAAAGGAAGCCTAATCAAAGCGGGCAAACAAGAAGATCTGACTGAGTTGATGATGGACCGGATCTCAAAAGGCGAGAGGCTTTCATAAAGACTATGATAAAAGGAGGGTCGAGAGAGGCTTATTGCACGATCCACCCAACCCAGCTAAGCTAATAAATGCTGCATAAGATAAGAGAGTGGGAGGCCGGCCCCCGCCCATCTGGAGGTGCACACCCATTTATGAACATATACAAAGGGCTAAAGAGAGATGTCCATGGAGAACTACCAAATCCAATGACTTTGATTTGTTCGTACCATTCTGTCATCGATCACTGCTGGGTCGGTTGGTGAGTCACCCAAAAAAAGCATCGAGAAAGGGAAAGCATATATGTTTTATGAAATGATCAGCGGTTTCATTTATGCTATGCCCTCCATCATGTTCGTCTGTGTTTATTGAGCTTTCAGCGCCATGCGCTTTGCTTCGCTTTATAAAAGAGAGAGAGCCTTGTCTTGAGAGTGAAAAGAAAGGGCAAGCGATAGAAAGGATAGTCCCTCGCGCGTTCGCGAGAACTACTAGAAAATGGTGAGATCATTAGATCAATAGTGAAAGAAGGACCAACGACGATCCTATCCTAAAGGAGAAGAAGGAGTAGGAGGAGTCAGTTTTCTTTGAAGATCGAGGAATCAATCTCCCAATTATGCCATTCGGAAGAAGTCTTCTACAGAGGGAAAGCCTGTTACGAGTAAGTGGAGAGGAAAGATCTCCAGAGATTCTTATCTCATTCCATTCCAGTGGCTCAACCAGTAACCAATGGCGAAAACTAAAAAATCCATGGTTTCCAGGTAGAACCCTATTTCGCCCAAGTTGTTTCAGAACCGGAAAAAAGAAGCGGTTTTTCGCACAGCTCGCGCATAGCGCAGGTCCCACTTGTATATCGTATTTGGCCGAAGAAGCATCGGACAGGTTGGAGTTCTTACCTTCTTGGGATTCCATGGACCAAGATCTGCTTTTATTATATGGGCAATACCGATCTACTTTGGTAGATCATATGGATGTAGAAAAAGCTTCTCATTTTGATGAATTGGAAACATCTCTTTTCCATTTCTATTTACCCAGTTCATATCTTTGTTTCGTGTGTTCCCCGGAGGAATTCGATCTCTTCAATCTCGGGATACCACTTAAATAACTATAACTGCGGCCAGAGAGTCAAATAGGTCGGGAAGAAAGAGTCTGAGGTTGGGTTGTACGACATACATCTTGGTTGGTCCCACCACCACTGGGGATTGGACATATATATATTATCTTTCTTCTAAAAAAGTCTTCTATTATATATCATTTTATATTCTTATTTATTGAAATTGCTGCAAGACCACAAAACGGGGTGAAAAAAACCGAAAGCCCTTCTTTTAAGTTCCTCCCAGATACATGGCTTACATACCCGGCTCAACCTTCTTAGAATACAATCGAATCGGGGGTCCGGAGGATAATTGGCCATTCAATCTTGTGAACTAATAGAGACCGAAATTGGAGAAAGAGATACAAACGGAAAGGAATAACCAATCGATGAAAGAACATGAAACCATTCTGTTTCAATAGAGGTACGAGAAAGGGTTGGGGGCAATGAAGTAGGTGAAGTGGTTGGATTTTGCGAGCTGTTCCCACCACTGCTGGATGTGATTCCAAGAGCCGAACGAGAATGAATACCACACAGAAAAGTCAAGACCAGGCTCCCTAATGGAATGTTTAACCGATCCATTCCGGATCGACCGAATTGGTACGGAAGTTGTAACATGGGAAAACCACGGAAAACACGACTTATTTGAATAACCCGGTGACCTACCAATTGTAGAAGTAGGATTTTTGGCAAGCAATAAGCACTTAAATAATACAATTCAAGTGTACCATCTTCTTTCTCATTTCGAGGAAAAGGTGCGGAAGGAAAAGGAAACAACGGAGGGATCCGAATCGGACCTAAATGGGAATGACATGAAAAGTCTTTTTCAAAACCTAGCATTAAGGGCGTTACGACGATATATGAGAGGAATGGAGAAAAACTCGTGATTGGTGTGGAGGGGAAGGTCTGTTTATAATATAGTTCAAGAAAGAGTCGTCTCATTTCCTTACTTCTTCGTTCTTTCTAATTCATTCACTTCAAGACTGGTTCTGAACGCCGCGTAACATCATCTTCAACCAACCTCCATCGTACCGGTGCGACCACTAAACTAAAGAATTGCTTATACACTAAACAGCTGCTTATATACGCTTACTAAAAGACTGACTTTTATTCATATTCAATTATTAGGTCAACGTGAAACTAAGAAAGATAGATGTGCCTAAGGCGTAAGCAAACTGTGCACGCTAAGAGAAGAGGAGAGATGTTCTCAATGACTACCACAAGAAAGCCGCCCCCTATCTCTAAAAGGGCCCGTCACTTCGTTCGTACCTTCTTGGCTTAGGCTTGCAACTTCACTTACTTTATGGCCTTACCGCCTTTTTCTAGCAGAAGCTAAGCGCTTGAAAAGCGCGCTAAGAAAGGTTGCTTCTGTCGGCCTTTATGTGCAACAGTCCACCAGTAGCGGAAGATAGGGTTACCGTACATACAAGAGTCTTCCAGTTCTTACGGAAGCTCTTTCTTACCAGTTAAGTAGTACACTGTATCTTATCTTATAGCCTGGCGCGGCGGGTCGCCTTTTTAATTCAGTAGATAGAAGAAAGTATTAGATAAGGAGTAGGTGAGTGAGTCCTCGCTGACCTGAGCGATTTCGATCACCTAGCAGGCCTTTTATTTGGTAGGTAACATCGCCAAAGCGTAGCATCTTTACTACGAAGGAAGGAACTCGGCAGAAGATCGGTCTGCAAGAAAGGCCTACTTATCCACGGGTTCATTGACAAAACCGCCGTAGGAATGGAGACCTTTCAATAGAGCGGAGGCGAACTGATCAACGAGAAAGAGGCCCTACTCACTACAAAGGAATACACCACAAGATCGAACCGCCGTAGGAATGGAGACCTTTCAATAGAGGAGCTTCGTAACATGTTGACGAATACTTCCGAACTGAGGGTTCGGTCAGTACAAGAGACTACTTTGTCTCCTCGGAAGAAGAATAGCCCCGCTCTCTAGCCGACTGATCCTGTTGATCAAACTGGGAGGGAACGTGTCACATTAGAGGTGAACGATCAGAGGTGTCCTCTAATCACTACGATGAGCTGGTCCCTCTTTTAGTAAACTCAGCTATGAATATTCAAAAATGAATGCCGGGCTCTTTCTTTCACAGCTAACCCCATTTTATTAATGCCCCGACCAACAAAGACCGTAATTACATAGATAACTGCTCCTCCCCTTCTCCGTCTTTAAGGCTTTAAGGCGAACCGTATGGCGGCTGGAAATAAAGACGACCTCACCTTCTCGTAGATGGTGTCAGTGAGAGCCATTTTAGTACCCCCCGTTGACCTTTTTTGTAGATAGAATCTTCAATGAGTGGAAACAAGCAACCTTACTAAGCTAAGAAAGGTGCTTGTTGAGTAAGGCCGGCTTTCGTCGAATGCTTGAGCGCTTCTTTCTCATATCGATCATTTAATATCCTTGACTTTTCAGGGGCGCGTTAGCTAGGCCGTTTTCTTGCAGGAGTGCTAGCGCGCGCCCTTACGTTTTCTTTGCTTGCTCTGCAGTACGAGCCTCATACAAAGCCGCGCCCCATTAATATGATGAAGAGGGGCCGCCCTCTTTGATTTTCCGCACCAATCCTTATTTACTACTACATCTTTTTTGGGGTGTATAGCTCAGTTGGTAGAGCATTGGGCTTTTAACCTAATGGTCGCAGGTTCAAGTCCTGCTATACCCAAACCTAACTTGCACTATACTATGAGTAAGGATGCGTAGTAGCGCAAAGAGCACTCTTTGGCCTTTAGATTAGAGGTGCTTCGCCGTCTTTGATTGGATGGAAACAGATATCTAAAGTGTGCAGTGCAGTGCAGTGAAGGATCTTTATATTCTAGGTAGCCAGCCAAAGCGCTTACCTTTCATCAAAGGGGCCATAATCAGCCTCAAGATTTGAGATTCCGTAAGTAACTCAGCGAGTGCCTTTCTAAGTCTAAGAAAGAAGGGCTTGGAAGAAGAAAATGAAATACGAACAACCGCGCTGGTTGTAATAGATCGACTTTCATGCTAGTTCTTGCTCCAGCATGAATGTTCCGTTTCAGGGAAGGACGACTATGATACTGATATTTTTTTCTTTTTGGTTTCCTTACTCGCCAAATTATTTCTATTATATATATTTTTTTTCCTTCGACGAATTTCAGCTATGACCAATGGCCCCCTAGCTGAATAGGCGTAAGAAAGCTACCTGAAAAAAGGCAAGGTGCACCTTGGATTGAACTCGACGAATTGCGTTTTGCCAGATATATTTTTTGTAGAAAGATTCCCCATTGGTAATGAAAAAATAAAAATCTAAACTAAATACTAAATAAAGGCGCATACGCGGGAAGGGCCTTACTACTTCTTCATTCAGGGGGGGGGGGGGGGAGACTAGCCTCATTACTTCCCACTGGGCGAGAGGTGCACCTAACCCACCTACCCACTCATCAATCACGGTGTTCAGCTGACTTGCACTGATAGACCCCTATTGTATTTATTGGAATTAGGCACCCATCTTTTGACTGTTGTCAGCTAATCTCTTCAATGTTAGATTCTACTCTATGTTAGAACATTTCTGTGAATGCTATTCTGATCTAAGTGGTCTTATTTTGTGTCCCGTGCTAGGAAGCATTACTCCTCTTTTCATTCCAAATTCAAGAATACGACCGATACGATTGATTGGTCTGTGCGCCTCTCTTATTACTTTTTTGTATTCCCCTGTTCTTCGGATACAATTCGATCCTTCTACGGCCAAATCTCAATTTGTGGAAAGCCTTCGATGGCTTCCTTATGAAAACATCCATTTTTATTTGGGTATAGACGGTATCTCTTTATTCTTCGTGATATTGACCACATTTCTGATCCCTATTTGCATTTTAGTGGGTTGGTCTGGTATGAGAAGTTATGGGAAAGAGTATATTACAGCATCTCTAATTCGTGAATTTCTAATGATCGCCGTGTTCCGCATGCTGGATCCTCTACTATTCTATGTTCTTCCCGAAAGCGTGCTAATCCCTATGTTGTGCGGAGCTGAGCATCTTATATTCGCTGGGATAAATTTTCCTCTGCAGGGGCCTTGTGCAGTAAACCCCCTACGGGCGGTCGTCCGTCGTCGTAAAGTAGTCCCCGCGAAGCTTTCGGGAAGAGGGGTAGTCTTGTGTGTAAGCATAGCATTTCTGGTCGAACCCGCCCAACCCAACTAAGAAGAACCGAACCTGACAAACACATCTTTTTCCTTTGGGGAGTGTACTCTGAGTAGTGGGTACCTCGTAGGACCTCGACCCGCCTACTCGGGTCTTGTATGGATATGCAGGAAGGGGTGCTCCTAGGTGTGTGTAGGGGTTGTGATTGTTCGCGAGAATGGATTCCTCGTCAGGTCAGTTTGGGGGGTGTGGACACACTTGCGCGAATTCGGGTAACGGCTACAAGGGAGAAAGAAAAAGGAAACTGTACCCGACCAGGGATGGACGTAAACTCGTAAGCTACCGAGGGTAGGGATAATCGTCCAGGTCCTATTGTGAAAGAAAAAAGCCGCCCCGCCGCAGCAGGCGGGTTGCTTCCTCTGTCGTCGCCGGGGAGCTCTTGGCGAGGAGACCTTAGGAAAAGTTGCTAAAACAAACGGGGGAGGAGGATCGACCCGTTCAGTAGAATTCCGAAGAAAGACTGTTGGCAGCAGGTGGAGACATTTCTTTGGCCCTTCAAAAATAAATAAAGAAATAAATAAAAGGGCAGGGTGGAGCTCGGCAGAGGGTTCGAGAATAGGGTAGGGTCCTGTTCTTAAGATTCAGATAAGAAAGAGTTCCAAACCTTTATGTATGCACCTCCGTATAAGTGCTGCGTACAAGTTCCGGTCAGGATGATTGGGAAAGATCAAACCAATTTGAACCGCTCACATCACAGTAGTAGTAGCGTAAAGGCCGTAAGCCGGGGGGCGGCCATAACATAAAGCTATTACTTTCACACCTCTCTCTCTTTTTAGATATCTATAGATAAAGAGAGAGCGTGAGCAACCCGGCTGTGCGTTACATGTGCTCTACAGGCTGCGCTCCATCTTTCTTCCCCCTTATTTCTTTTGATTTGGAAGACGGGCGTTGCGTTTGGTTCGAAAGGCATGGTTTTCAGTATGTCTCCAGATAGGCCCCCACTAGTCCGGCTAGCTAGTGAGTGGTTCTTTCGGGCGGGAAGCAGGCCGGGCCCTACGGGCGGGCATCCCCCGCAACGCAAGCAGCATTGTTCGCCACCACCCGAGAAGCAAAAGATTCTAGAGTCCAGGCTGAAAATACATGCATAGATAGTGGTCTAATGACAAGGCCGACGACGGAAGCTCGGGACGGAGCCGTATGATGCGGAAGTCTCACGTACGGTTCCCTGAGAAGGGAGTGGCTACCTACCGGAGCTTCGACCAATCACCACCGGTCAATTCCGCTTTGGGGCCACCCCTTACTCTACCATTATTATAGGGGTATGGGGTTCGAGACAAAGAAAGATCAAGGCAGCATATCAGCATTTCCTTTATACTTTACTTGGATCTGTTTTTATGCTATTAGCTATTCTGTTGATTCTTTTCCAAACAGGAACCACCGATTTACAAATTTTATTAACCACAGAATTTAGTGAGCGGCGCCAAATCTTTCTATGGATTGCTTTTTTCGCCTCTTTCGCCGTCAAAGTGCCTATGGTACCAGTTCATATTTGGTTACCCGAAGCTCATGTAGAGGCACCTACGGCAGGATCCGTCATCTTGGCGGGAATTCTTTTAAAATTGGGAACCTACGGCTTTTTAAGATTTTCAATACCCATGTTTCCTGAAGCGACACTTTGTTTCACTCCTTTCATTTATACTTTAAGCGCGATTGCTATAATATATACTTCCTTGACCACTTTAAGACAGATCGATCTTAAGAAGATCATTGCCTACTCCTCAGTAGCTCATATGAATCTGGTGACTATTGGTATGTTTAGTCTGAACATACAGGGAATTGGAGGTAGCATTCTACTGATGTTAAGTCATGGACTGGTTTCTTCAGCCCTTTTTCTATGTGTTGGTGTTCTATATGACCGACATAAGACTCGACTTGTTAGATATTACGGAGGTTTAGTGAGCGCCATGCCGAATTTCTCTACCATTTTCTTCTTTTTCACTTTGGCCAATATGAGTTTACCTGGTACTAGCAGCTTTATCGGGGAATTTCTCATCTTAGTAGGAGCTTTCCAAAGAAATAGCTTAGTAGCCACATTAGCAGCGCTTGGGATGATTTTAGGCGCGGCGTATTCCCTTTGGCTATATAATCGTGTGGTTTCTGGGAATTTAAAACCAGATTTCCTTCATAAATTCTCCGATCTAAATGGTAGAGAAGTTTTCATATTTATACCTTTTCTTGTTGGAGTTGTTTGGATGGGTGTTTACCCCAAAGTGTTCCCGGACTGCATGCATACATCCGTAAGTAACTTAGTGCAACATGGAAAATTTCATTGAGAGGAATCAGCAAAGAAAAGAAAAAGTAGTGTTTTCCCGCCATAAACTAGAGAGTTAGGTTAAAGGTAAGCCGGCTAAGAGGACTAGGAGCTTAGCTTGCTGGCGAGAAAGGGTGAGTGTTCAGTACGCTCTTTAGCCTTTAACAAGGGCTAAGCCGCTAGGAATGGCTTGCTGGCCTGTTGGGAGAGTGGAATGAAGTGATTCTCGTTATAGAAGCACGAGTGGAACGGCTTTAGTGTCAGTAGGTGCCTAAATGAAGCGATTAAGCGTCGGGGGCTTTGCTGGCTTGCTGGCTAGCTCGTGCAATCAATAAAAAAGGATTCGCGCTAGCTTTGTAAGCTAAGCAAGCCTGGTTCTCCGGGCACTACGGTAGGACGTGGATCGACCATGACGAGAATGGGCTTCTCCATATTGTAATAGAAGAGTCACAGTCCAGTTCCACGGGCTTTCTCCCTTCTCGACCAGACGAAGGAGATATGAATTCCATTCAGGCGGGTAAGGGCTTGGCTTGACCCTGTGTTCTCGGGTCGGAGGCGAAAACTGGCAAAGTTCATCATTCAGTGGTGGGGTGTTCGTAGAAAAGAAGGCGTCGCCCAACGAGTGGCAGATTTTGATGGAGTCTCGCTTGGATGCTGGGGAGATCCATAGATCTGGATAGAGTCCCCGGAATAGTACGCGCGCTAGCGCGCTACGGCTTACGCAGTTGATCGGATCAGATAGCCCTTCGGGCAACCAACCAAACCCGGCACATAAAATTCCATTCCGATCAACAACTTGGAGGTATGGCTGAGTGGCTTAAGGCATTGGTTTGCTAAATCGACATACAAGAAGATTGTATCATGGGTTCAAATCCCATTTCCTCCGGAACAGAAGTGAAACGGGCGAAATGACGTGAGAGAAAGAACCTCTTGGTGGAGTCCACCAGCCCCCCAGAATAGCACTACTTAGTGACTAGGAGCGGAGAGACCTTTGTGCGTTCTTTTTGTTTGATCGGCCTATCTTCTTTCTATAAGCAAGCTCCCTCTGGCTGTCCAGTCCCTGGGCGGCTCTCGGTTCTTGAGGGGGATTAGGCGGCAGTTGAAAGAGCTGCTCGAAAGCTTGACGAAGAAGCGAAAAAGGCCTATATATATTATTTTATTTTTTTAGTACAAGGGCTTTTTACTAGTCAAGTGGTAAGGTAGGGCGCTATTCGATGAATAAAACATCTTTTAGGAAAGTGGTTCAGGTAGCTCAGCTGGTTAGAGCAAAGGACTGAAAATCCTTGTGTCAGTGGTTCGAATCCACTTCTAAGCGGGCCAAGGGTCCAAAGGCCGGATTTTAAAATTCAAGTGCAAGAGTAAAAAAATGTGAGCGCTCCTGCACTATACGGCTTTTTTGCGTCGCCCTATCTTGCTGGAGGCATATTCAAAAATATATATATATAAAATATAAAATATAGAAAAAAAAAAGAAGATACAAAGAAAAGAAAGAAAAAGAAAAAGCTGTTTCTTAGGTTCTCGCGTCCCTGTGCCCAAAAGGATGGGTGAGTTCGGTTTGAGTGTTCATCGATCGGGTGGATCTATATGCTCCGGGGTGGTGAGACGAGGTGTAGCGCAGTCTGGTCAGCGCATCTGTTTTGGGTACAGAGGGCCATAGGTTCGAATCCTGTCACCTTGATGTGAGGCATTCCGTCAGCAAATACTCAAATATGAACATCCATCGACCGTTACCACTTCCTCTTACTCGTGACTCGTATATGTACTTTCTATAGCAAGCACACGAGACCTATAGCTAAAGATCATATAGCGCCACAGTATATAATATAGACGAACCTATACGGAACACTTATCTCTTTCTCAGTGCTTTCTTTAGGCTCCTGGCTGCTCGTTGGTAGAACACAACCCATATGATATTGAGCTTGAGCATTCGGGCTTCTTTATTCTTTTTATTTTATTTTATTTAAAGGCAAAGCCTTAAATTAAATTAATAGGATCTAAAATGAAAGTAACTGGAGGGGGATTTAAGCCAAACCTCCAAAGAAAAGGCCCATAGGCTACATAATCATAAAGAAAAGAGCTAAAAGACCTATGATGGTCGGAAGCTATATAAGCCCAAAGCATCATGAAGCAGATGACTTTTGCAGCAAGTGGGAAACTTATCTTCTGAGTAGAACACCATGCTGTCCCTATGAGCGTGAGCAAAGGATGCCAGCGAATCTGCTACTTTGTTCCCTTCTCGCAAGATGCGGGAAAGATTGCATGAAGGAGATAAGAGAGACTTGCATGATCGCGTCAAATATACCAAGTTCCAAGGGGAGCTCCCTGTATGAATGAAATGCAACAAGACTTGAGCGTCAAGTTCCATACATGAGAGGGGTATGCCTAATTGGGAGGCAAGATCCAAGCCAGTGATTAACGCCCGAGCTTCTGCTTGCATGTTCTTACCCGAAAAAAATAGCCTGACCTTGGTAATTCCTGATAACACCACCCCCTGTTATGAATCCGTTTATAGCGGAACCGTCCACATTGAGTTTGAAAGAGCCAATCTCAGGTGGATGCTAACCCTACGTCCCCTCTTAGGTTTAGGGGAAATAATAGGAACCTGAAGAGCATGAAGGCAAGCTTGATCATGTAAACCCAGCCGGGTGGAAAAGAACCACAGTGTCAAGCAGCCACTTCCAAATTTTCTGTCTCGTTTTCGCTATATTGAGCTTTACGTTGTCATGAATAATGAATTGCGGTCTTTCCAAACTTCCCATAGGATAAATAAAGCAATAGAATTGCGTAAAAAAGAATACTGGGAGCAAAGAGTATCAGTCCACCAAGACTCAAGACGCTGCTCGAGAGACTGAGCTTGGGATATTGAGATGTTAAGATGAGACGCGAAGAAGGACCAAAGGGATGCAGCCAGCTCTCCTTGAACAAAGAGATTCGAGATGGATTTACTATGAGGGCTGGAACAGCAAAGACAACAAGAGAGAAACCGAAAACCCAGAGACTTCATACGCTCATCAGTGGATATTGCCTTATGCATAAGTCGCCAAAAAAAACCTGCCTTTGGGTGTACCCATTTATTCCAAACATATTTCCACCAGTAGACAGAAGGATGAGAAGCCCGCGTCGATTCCCATGCACTAGAAACAGAGAAGGCATCCATCAGGATGAAGTAGCCAGTGAAGTTTGCCCAGAAAGACAGCCCCGCATAGATTGAATTTATTGAATGGATATAGGATCCAAAAGACTCGGAATTTCATCCATCAAATATTGGGGTCATTGAAGGCCTCTTTGACAGAGATATGAGGCCGAGGAGGCTTGTCTACCTGCAGAGGAGAATTCAACCACATATCATGCCAAAAAATGTTACCTTTACCGATAGACCACAAGGCGTGGGATAAAAAAAGTCCAGCTAGGCATGAATGGCTCTCCAACAATGAGAAGCACTCCTAGGAATTGAAGAGAGAACAGCCCTGTGAGGGCACCCTGTTTGCTTCGCATGAACATAGCCCAAAGAAAGAAAAGAGAGTCCCCTTTATAGTATAGAATTCCACGCCTATGTGCAAGGCTTGCATCACTTGATGTGACGAACGAATTCTAACACACCCTTCCTCCTTAGGACAACAAATGGTCTCCCATGACACCCAATGATGTCTCTCTTCTCCATTAGAGCTCCAAAATCAATTCTCAAAATACCCTGCCCAAATGTGCGGGGAGAAAAAGAAAAATGCATAATGGTATTCTAAATAGTATCTTACTTTTGACCTCTTCCCTCTTCCTGGGCAGCAGGATAGAGTGGGCTTTATGGTTGATGTCAGCTACTCTCTTCCTGCTTTACCTTCTAGAGAGCCCAGTACATAGTCTAATGGCATGAGCACTCGAAGGAAAGGTATAAAGATTTTCCAGGGATTCGTATTTCCCATTGTCCTTATGGATGAGGGAATCGAGTTGCGAAAGATGAGGGAATCTACTTGAGTCCCCCTAAAAGCAGGGTATTATTCCTATTTTCCCTCTATCAACAGGATAGAGTGGAGCCTCACATAACCCCCTTTAGCACAGAGAAATGTACACCTAATGCCCGGACTGAATCTAAGTTATTCTATACATTGATTATAAAGTGACTTACGAGTCGGAATGGTCGGGCATAATGAGTGTAGCTCAGTGCTCCCTCTCCTTAACAGTCGAGCTATTTCTTTCCTTTCAAGAAGCACGAGTGGAACGGTCAAACTTAAGTCAACAGGTTGAGAAAGAGATTGATCGTCACATACGACATTGCCCCAGAATGAGATTAGTCGTCATATACGAGATTAGACTTAGCCCGTTGTTGTTTGATCTTTTACTCGGACAAGTGCTACAACCGTCGAGCTGAGGAGCGAGACTAGGGTCGACCGTTAGGGAGGCTAAAACGAATGCTTTCAGTATGCCGCGAGTGACTTTAAGAAGGTGTTATGCTGGACACATTAAGGACTAAATTCATCCAGGTCCTGGTAGTTACACGGGAAAGCTTTCAGGCTTACTGCTCTACTGGTTTCAAGCAAGACCTAGCCTCTCCAGCTTATTCATTAGGGCGAAGAGGACTAACTAGCTGTTGACAGGAGATGCAGGCAAGGAAGTCACTAGAGAGGTTAAAAAGACATACATAATGTAAATTCCTGGTAGTTCTTGACTGACTGCTATTAGTATGAACTTTCTTTTATGAATGATCTTTCTTTATCTCCACAAAGGGAAGATTCATGAATGAAATCATAATTAACCAAGACGATTTAAAGAAGAATTGCGGCCTAGTCAACAAGCTTCTCAACTTCCTTTTGCTTATACGAGAAAGGCCTAAAAAGAGCCCTGGACTGGAAGAGGCATCTACTTCTGATCTAAAGACGGATTGATAATCACCTATGAGGTAGTTGTTGTGAGGCATAGAACTAACCTTAAGAGGCAGTATGAGACCTATCTCTCGCTCTATCGACGTAGGTGGTTGCTTTTCCACTTTTGAGTCGGACTGCTACAACCGTTGAGCTATACTACTTAGGGAGTCCAATAAAGGCAAAGATTTAGAGTAGGACTGCTCTCCACTTTAGGGACAGCCTTTTAGTCCTTGAAAGCGAGTTCTTTT
>CM061488.1:19797618-19807618 GCA_030867185.1 Tagetes erecta
CCAATCATGGATGAGCCTCCCTGAACTTCCAATTGAGTACTTTAGCAGGAGGATTCTTACTCGAATTGGTAATAAGGTGGGTAAAACAGTGCGAGTCGACGAACATACAGCCAGAAAGACAAGGGGAAAATTTGCACGCATAAGCGTTGAAATGAATTTGAACAAGCCTTTGGTCCCTAAAGTTCAATTAGATTAGGGAAAAGAACTCAGAGAATTGAGTATTTCTCCATTTGATTTCTTTTTAATGCGATTCGGTCACAGATCCGAGTCATGTTTACAACGGACTGAAATCAAACCGACACGAGTGCGGGGAAGGACAATAATGATGCTATGAGAACTGATACAGAGCAAGAGAAGCAAAATGTTGTAGTAAATAAACCTTCACACACAAAAAAATGGTCCTTGGATGATAGGTCAGAAAAGGGGACGACGCGGAGTGATAAATTCAATCAGAGAAGGGGAAAACTCTGGGCATTCACTAAAGGGAGAGTCACTCAAGGGGGTGATGAGCTCCCTTAATGAAGAGCTCGTTATCACCAGTGAACAAGGATGAGGTCAACCCTTCAGTCAGTAGGCTGGTCTGTATCTGCAACAAGCACAAGCGAGGCAAGGGAAGGTAGTTGCGAGAGCTTAGATCCTGATAAAGATATCGAAGCAGCGGACATGAAATGATCCATAGTTTCGAAGAAGACATGGCTTCGTGAGGTGGACAAGGGCCGACACCAACCCAAGCGGTAAGACATAAGATATCTCGACTCCTCACATGCGATCTATGGCACGCGAGTCTCCAAGAGAGAGAAGCACCCGATCCCACTCATGATTAGAATAATAGAATAAGTAAAAAGCGGGTCTCAATCTTGGCTCAGGAACTCCCGGATCCTTCTTTCCGCTTTAGGTAACGCGGTAGGCTTGAAACGAGACTATACTTCTATTACAGGACTTCTTCCAACAGACTTGCTACCTTCCCCCTTCTAAAGTCTTGAGCTTGAGATTGAATTCTTCCTAACAGACGGCTGTCTTTCATAAGAACTGCAAACCCGCCAGGAAAGTCTTTACAGGAAGTGATCGAATCAGTACGCCTTGCCCTAATGAATGTCTGTTGGAGATAGAGGTATGGCGAAGAGCTTTAGAACTTTTCTTATTGGATTGAGAGTGCCCGTTATCTGCCTTAGCCGCAGGAAGAATTAAGAGAGGAGGTCTTTTCCAATACCAAGCCCTAAAGAGAAGGGATTGATAGATCGCTTCTCACCTGTAGCTAGCCTGTCTACTGTCCCATAGAAGGGGAATCAAGCCCGAAGCTTTCTATCTTGCTTTCTCCTCCACTGTGAAGGCTATTATCTCAGAAGGCATACAAAAAGCTCTTCCACGCCTAGCATCGTACTTTCCTCTACTCGTGTAAGGTAAGTCCTCCTTCTCTTAGGAGAATCACTCGCAGCAAGAATTTGATATGACCTATGAAGATTTCAGATCTCTTTCTTAAAAGAATGCCTCTTTTCGAACTTTCTGATAGTTAGTAGTACCTAGCCAAACCAAAGGCTGGAAAGAGCGTTTAGACTACTTATACCCCTCACTGGGAATCAGAGAAAGGAGAGGATAGGACCGGTATTAGCAGAATAGATGGCTTCCTAAGAATCCATCTGATGGTCTTTAGTAAAGACTTGAATAGATGCCTTCCTTCATAAGAACAGGTAACCTGGTAGGTGAGTCACTCTCCGCTAACCTGGTAGGTGTGACTTGCTCTACTTTGACTTCTCTATTTCATAACACTAGCCAACCAGCGTACCTGGAAGGAGCTGACACTCGACTGAAAGGAGAGGGATGAAGTGACAATGAGGTCCTTCTTTGCTTTGCATGGGCTTGGGCTTGCTTTGATGCTTGTTGTGCTTTGGCCCTTCTGTGGGCTTCCATCGAGATTCTGAAAGACAGGCCTGAGTCTGAATTTGTAGGGCGGCACTTGGATGGTCCTGTGCATGTATAGGCTTGGGTCTTTCATTCGGGCCCTCTTGGGACACCCTGTGGGCCAATGCGTATAAGCTTGGGCTTTGCTCATTTGACGACTCAGTACATGGATGTCACGAGTCTGTTGGCATGGAATCTTTTCTACGTAAGCTGGTCGTACAAAGTTTGTTTGTTCATACAGGCAGTGTGATTTGGGGATCTTTTGTTTGCTCCGCAAGGTAGCCAGAGCCAGCCTGTTTGTTTTTCATGAAAAAGGCATGATAGTCTTCAACTGCAGAAAAGTTGTGCGGAGAACTAGTCAGAATTGTGCCAGCCATCTAATTCGTGACGCATGGCGAGATTCCTCTACCACTCTATAAATGGAGGCTCGATAAGTGTCTTCACCAAATTAAAAATAATAAATGAGTACTAGCACGTATGGCTATGGATGCTGCTGCAAACAGGCTTTCTGCAATTTCTGCCGAAATGGGGCAACTGAAAAATGAAATTCAAGAGCGCTAAACTTCTTTTTGAGAAATGTTAGAGCAATAGATCCTGCAGAGGCAGAAAGACGCATTGGCACTGCCAGAGAGAACATAAGGGATTTAGAGAGGAGGCTGCAAGTGCTGCAGGAGGAGCAGCAAGCACTCATTGTGCAGGCTGTCACCTTCCGTGACCGGGAAAACAACTAGAATAAAGAAAAATCTGTCTACTTGTTAAGGCCTATCCTTTGATTTATTTATGTTTCGAAAATTCTGAATTTAGCCTAATGCTTTTAAAGCTCTAGTAAAGGCATATGTGGTTGTTTATGTAATGTAGTGCTTTATGTAGTAGTAATGAATAAATCTTTTGGATCAATTTTCTCTACAGGCCTCTTTGAATCCTTTCAATCCTTCTTTTTTTAATTAGAATAGTTTTTGACTCTTGATTTTGAAGCAAGGTGGATCTATACGGGAACCGGTAAGTAGATAGTTATAATCGTCTTCTTCTTTCTTTCTTAATAAGAAGTTCTTTTTTTTCTATTTTCTTTGAAATGCATGCTTTCCTATGGATGAGACTTTCTATGGAAAGAGGATATGAAGAAGCGAGACAATCAAAGAGAGTACTCTGCTGCGCCTTTATTAGTCTGATGATGTTCTTCTGTTTATGTTCTTCTTTCTTCTTGATTGTTTGCACGTTTGTATGAGAATCAAGCTCATCTCCTTCGGTAAGCACATATAGGGTATCGAGCCCTCGGCGCTTGAGAGGACCCCGGCTTCTGTGATAGGCTCCGAGTTCCTGACTCTACTAGGCAACTAAGACATTAGATGAGGGAGTGCTTGTCTGTTTAGCGCTCTGTGGTTCATAGATTGGATATTGAATTATCCGAAGATGAGTATCCCTCGAGCCTGACTTCCAAGCACTGCTTCTGTAGTCAACAAAGAAGTAGGGTTTCAGACTTCGTCATGAGTTTGACCATCTGTTCCAAGAAAGAATGCCTGAGCTTCTGTAGCGCGAAGACAAGAACTAGTCAATTTCTCTAAAATCTGGAATACCCTTCTTCCTCCATCCGTACACTGACATCAGTTACTGAAAACCGAGATATGGGCATAAAGAAAATCAAACTCTTTGCTCGTGAATATGCGATGTTAAGGATGCCAGAACTATAGTTGAATCAACCGTTCACTCATAGGTAGCTGCGAACAAGGAAGAAAAAAGTACATATACATTAATGTTGACCTTTAGATATAACTTGTCTATCTCTAGTTCACCATGCTAGAGGGAATTTAGATCTTATTTTTAGATTGGGTGTGGTACTTAGCAAATCCCATGAATCTAGAACAAAAAAGAATACTAAAATCTATCTTTTCATTTCAAAATATTTATTTTTATTTTCTGGTTTTATGATTCTATACCTGTCCCCTGCGGATGCTTCTTCTTTTTCGGAAGAGACCTCTCCTTTAAAGCTTGGGTTGTCTAAAAATATATATGTTCTATTTTCCAGGGTTAAGACACCATCATAAATCCCAAGTGATATCTAAAAAAAAAATACAAATGTTATTGTACTTTTCCACTCGAGATGGAGGAAGGACGAAGTCATTTCGTATATAAAAAAGTGGACTGGACCCACTTACTTTTCTTTGTATTTCCTGCTGAAACCAACCTAAGAGAAAGAGACCCAGGTGATATGGATTCGCTAGGACGGAGTTGCTGTCGATTGAGGATTGGCCGAGGGGAGTGCCATCATGTAGCTGGGTACAAATAAGCCAGTGAAAGAGGAGTAGTCAGGGTACGACGAAGCACGCCTGGTACGTAAGCGAATACGGATCACGTGGGTTTGTACTGATCCGCTTTCGAGCTGTCGAGTGACGATTGCTCCATCTATTAAGAAAGGACGCGGGGGGCCTGTCTTATAGTAAAGGGGGTACTCTCTTCTCTGATGTGCGCTATATTATTGTGTCCTATTCCTGAAGGAGTGATCCGGATTAAGCCACGTGGCGATACCCGCCAAAAGAAAGGGGGCCTTTCGTACGGATTGGAGTACGAAGAGAATTCTTCAGCACACTAAAATATAGTGGATCCGGTTCCATATTCATGAAAAGCCGGGGTTGAAACATGTTATGAAACTAAGACAACTTATCTTACTAATAATAAGAAAGAGTTAGGCGCCTCCAAGGCCTATAAATAGAAGCTTCTTTCAGTCTATATTTTCAAAGAGAGAGGTAGAAGTCAGAAAGAATTTCAGTAACACTTATTCCAACAACAAACACTCTTATGGATATCACCGGAAGACTTGCAACAATTCAGCAAGAAATAGGTCAGGTGGAAAACGAGAAGCTCCAACAGGAGCAAATGCTCGGTCTGTTCTGGGAGCATCCGCCTGCTCTCGATCCGGAGGTCGTTGGAAATATGATGCAATCGACCCGAGACCGCATTCGCGGTCTGGAAGACCGGATTCAGGCCCTCCTAACTGAACAAAAAGAGCTCGTTGTGCGGGCTGCCACCCTCGGTGACCGGGGAGACTAGAAGAGTCCGTCGACTCTTTCTAGAAGATTTAAATAAGTGTCTGTAGACGCAAAGTAGTTTGTTTTAATGTATTGTGTTCTTTGTCTTTTGTTAGTGGGGATCTACTCCGATGCTTACTGGAGATAGACTCCTATGCTAAGTTAAGTGTCTTTGTTTGGTTTTATTTGTTATGTTGTGTTTAGTTGTTTGGCTGGTCTATGTGTGTGTAAGCTTCCTATTGGATGTACTCCCATGTAACAAAATGCTTGTAGTGCTGGAATGAAAAAAATCTGCTTTGTTCTAGTTCATTCTCTTTCCCTGTTTTGTGCAGAAAAATATCTTATTTGAATTCTTTTTTAAATATCCTTTATTTATTTTTATTTTCTTATTCATTTTTCACATATACAAGCTAAAACTACAGCCAACAGGGTGGAAGTTGTGTGTTTACGGTATAAATCCTCTAATAGCATAGCAGATAGCTTCCATGCCCACCTGTCAAGAGTATTCTCGCCGAACTCCGCTCTTCAAGCTCAGCTTCGGCAACAGCAACTCGAGAAAGCTATTCCGTTTGTGAGGAACCGGCCACTTCTTTATATACGTTGCCATTTGACAATCTGTCTGTGCCACGGAATCTGATAAGGGGGACAGCAACGTAAAAGACTGAGGGAAATGAGTTCCGATCCCACGTCTGGTCCTTAGTCTTAGAGAAATTGTTGGCGTCAAGAGCAAATAGAATCGAAATAAAATATTTTCCTCGATGAGTTGAAGGTTTGTGACTCCTTCTTTCTTTAGTAGCGAGTCTAACTTTACAGATATCATTTATTTTTACCGCCCTGACTTGACTGGTGGGGTATCAACGCTAACTCACTAGACGGACAATCGACCAACGGGAGAGACCCGATTCAGCCCAATAGTGGCAGGTAATTATGGGTTCTGCGATTCCCGATAAACGAGAAAATTACATCAATGAAGGAATGCAAGTGTAGTTTTCACCAGATCGTCTGTCCCTTGATTTGAAACCTACGTAAAATAAAAAGAAAGACTGTCTGGCTGTAGCCATGCCAAATGGATAAGGTCACCGGATTGAATTAGTCTTTTGGACTAGAACTTGGGGATCCTTCTCGCCGCTTTGGGCCGAAGCAGCGGTTTTGCCGACATTACTATAGAATGAAATTTGTGCAGCGATTTTAGCCCGTGGCTATCTTTACTATTGATTGATCCTTGCTTCTTACTTAGTGCTTGCGTAAGAAACCTACCTCAGTGCTCAGTGATTACATCAGCCAAAGCGTCAGCCCATAGCAAACTGCTAAAGCTAAAGGGGAATACTTACTCGACAAAAAAAGCAAGGCATTTCTTAAGTGCAGGTATGATTGAACTCGAGCGTCGCGAAAGCTTTTCCATAGCAAGCTGGTACGGAGCAAAGCGAGAGGAAATTAACATTGCTTGGGAATAGGGGTAGGAGGATGCTGGGAGATCCCAAACCAGATGCTTTGAATAGCAATCTTTCGTACCCCATTCAATAGGAAAGCTTAATAGAGTGACCAAGCGTCGACCTTAAACGAAAAGAGTGTCCAACCAATCACGACAAGCTGCCCTGCACTAAGCAAGTCGTAGTCCCAGCTTTTTTTCTCCTTCGATTGAGTTGGATTGGGAGAGTTAGCCTGCCTTTTTCACGTGTGCGCATTATTTAAGATTAGTCTTTCTTTTCTGGAGTAAGAAATCCAATTTGAGTGTCGCGTCGCTTGCTTAGCTTGGGTTAACTTTAGAGCTCCGCTTACTCATATGATGCGTGGGAAGAAAGAGATTGGTTGGTGTTGGCTTATGCCCCTATTGAGTAAGATTGCTCGCTAGTTGCCATCAGTTCAATCACTGAAATCAGTGAAATCTAGAAATAAGTCTCATTTCACCATTAGGGAAAATCAACTTTATCCATTTCAATCTCTGTCATCGAAGGAAAAAGGGCTAGCATCATTTCTCCATTGGGGAGATACCACTTTTGAAATGAAAGATCAACTCTTCGAAGGGAAAAGCTCAAGTGTGAAATTACAGCTATATTGGCATCGACTATGTCTCTCATCGGTTCTCCAGCATGCGAGTTCATTCAGTATCGAAGTCAGCTAGCCTTCATTCAATCAAGGCAAGTTCAATGGGATCTCCCTTGTCTCTCAGTCTCAGTTGCAATACTTGTACATGAAAGGCAGTGAAATACCATTAAATAGAAAGAGGATTGAATATCTCACTTCAATACCGATCTATCAAATGTATACCTTCCATATCGAACTTCTCCGAGCAGTTCTAATGCCATACCGATGGAATTCCTATCCAGTAGTAAACTTCGACAGCAAGGACCGTTTCACTTGTCTAGATGGCCACATCTAAACTTGTACTTATATGCAATACCGAAATAAGTCGGGTAGTGCCCGCGATGGACTTGCCTTTCCGGCTAAGTACTTGACTTCAAAGACAGCTAGCTAGTTTCATTCAATAAAGAGGATTTGTACCAAAAGAACAGGCTTTCTACCCCTTCTAGCGAGTTATTAGCATCTGGGAGTTCTAGCGACTGACTTGCCCGCATCTCTTGCCTTAAAGGTTTCACTGCTCTAACTAGGGTATCCCGCAGAAAGAAGTCAACTACAAGGCAAAATCCACCTAGTCAAAATGGCAGTTACGGACTAATTTGAGCCTATTTTATCGATCGATAAATGGCATTCTTTTATGCGCTTTCTCGCTAACAAGCCAAGCAGTCCCTAGCGGGCTATCCGTCATGAACTCGAAGAAGTGCAACAAGACCAGTATCGAACTGGGATTGCCTCTCTTTCAATCTTCGGAAGTTACTTTGTATCCCTTTCTAATGCAATATCTTCAATCAGATCTGTACGAGTGACAGGAAGAAGTCAGCTAGTTGCCATCCGCTCTGTCCCAATCTCCGGTCAATGATTGAGTCCGAACTCACCTAAAACGGCGTAGAAGGGCAAATCTACCTAGTCAAAACTCTTGTTTAGGAGCCCCTGAATTAATTCGCCTTCACCCTATGAGTTCAGGGTGCTTTCCTGGCTCGCCTTCACTCATATCATAGGGTTGTGTTCAGTACGATCTTTAGCCTTTCTTCGTAAGATCCTGAGAACTGAAATGCCTAAAGACGGCGCTCAAGTCAGAAATGCGATCTTCTAGGGCAGGAATTCTTATATGCTAATTGCCTGAAATCCCTCTCATTTTGTCAATAAGGGAGAGGTTGGGAGATAGCTCTTAGCCTGTTGGTTGCTTGCCTGTGACTTGACTTCCTCGTACTCCTTCTCCTAGAAAGCGACTTCTTTCATTCCTCGACAGCTAGGTCTTTGCCGACTCTTAGCTTTCCAGGCGGGTTGGTGTTCAACCTTTATTCAAATTCAATAGGGCTATCTACCCGAAAGGTCTTAATAAAAGAATCCCTGTAATAGAAGTTCATTCCTTAAATACCTTCCTAATCAGTAATTTGATGGTCTTCCGTAAAGACTTTCATGCGCACCTTCCTTCATAAGGACAGGTAACCAGGCGGGTGACTCACTCGTAGGTAGCACTATCCGATGCTTTGACTCCTTCTTTTAGTAGTTCCTTTGAAGCTAGTAACTAGAATATAGGACCCGGAAGGCGGCTCTTATTGCTAAACCGGAGCTGTTGTAGAGTTGATCAATCTCATTTGAGGGGATGCCTCTAGCAACAAGCCCCTCAGGGGCGGTAGTCTCCCTCACGGTCGACAGGTATCACTTCTCCGACTAAAAGAGAGCTTCCAAGCAGGAGAGGAGCGAAAAGCCTATCGCTTTCAAGTCGAAGGCGGGAGATGAGCGGAAAGTCTTCAAACGAGCCCTCTACTGTCAAAACTCTCGGATCTCTTTCCCTGAAGCCTCCTATCAAGTAAGGCGTGTAAGTCAACTTTCTATTGAATGGGGCGAGGAGGGCAACTACTGAAGGGCGATCTCGGCTGAAAGCAAGCTTGATTAGGGGTAAGGCGACAGGGCTTAGTACGAAGACTAGGAATGGGATCGATCGGGGAGACTTCTTTGATCTTTTACCTTATTATAGTAATTCAGTGCTACCGAATCGCCTTCTAGACAAGGATAGTGAAATAGGATCCATCGCCTTGGAATAGGATCAAAGAGGATAGAGTGAGTGGAATATGTAGGCGGTGGTAAACTCCTCTTTTCGGTAGTAGAAGGGAAGCTCGTCCTCTTATTGTTTGTGTCAATACTCAACTTCGTCAGTCTGGTTGAACAGCCTCCCAATGAGAGCGAGCCAAGACTTTGCTTGCTGTTTGTGTTTGTCCGCCACGACTGCTCAACCAACTGCTAAATCATGGGTTCGAATCCCATTTCCTCCGGAAACAACCCTTGGCAACCCGATATTTAAGGAAGCACAGCTAACCTAAGCGGGGGCAGAATCAATGACCCAAGGTTTGGGAGTCAAGGAACTGGAAGACAGACACGCGGTGGACTGACCTCTTTAGGCAAGAGAGGCAGTAGGAAGAGAGCCATTAGAAAGAAAGAAATTAAAAATGTTCCTGATGGAAGTGGCCATGGGTAGCTAAAGTGTCTGCACTTTGATTCCCTTCCCTGTAGATATGAGAGATGGACATGGAAGGAAGTAAGAAAGTTTTGAAAGATCTGATCATATAAGGGACTGCACCTCCATAGATGCTATCAAAAATTCTTTTTTTCACTCTCCACTGCTACTTTGGAGTAGCCTAATCTGTAACAAAGCATCAGACCAAAAAGGGGAGCTCTGGCTTCTGCAAATGTGTTGGTACCTGGGCCATAAAAGGTAGAAAAAGCAACCAAAGCGGAGCCCTTATAGTATAGTCCCTAATAATGCCACCACCTGCTGCCATGCCATTCCTTGAAGAACCATCTGTGTTCAACTTCAAAATACCAAAAGGAGGAGGAGCCCATTTGATTTGATCCATTTTCCTTTAGTAATATTAGGGGAGACCATAGGGATATGCATTACTTGGAAACAAATAGAATCATGAAAACCAGAAGAATGAGTGGGATAATCAAGCTGCAATAAATCCTTACACCAGTGCTTGACTTTATTGATAATAGAT
>CM061488.1:19815118-19817618 GCA_030867185.1 Tagetes erecta
TGGGAAGCATGATAAGTCCGTACTCCACATTCTAGCTTCATCCTTGGTTTTCAAAGAAAGGAACTGACAGAAGAGAAAGATAAGATAATTCTTTCTGGCCTTAACTGAAAGCGGGGGAGGCCCAGGTCTACATACAGGTCTTGGATCAATAGAATCCTCCAATTGCTAGGGAAAGAATATCGGGATTAGTCTCCTTGCCATTGCTACTGTCTTTGAAAGTCTAGTTATCCTCTCCTTGTCATGCTTAGTTATTCTGCATTGCTCCTTCTTCTGATCTTGCTTTCTTGCCTTATAGAACTGACCTTTGTCCCCTCCTTCCTTCACTCACTTAAAGTCCATTCCTTGCTCTTGCCTAGTTCTAGGCTTAGACGAAAGAGCTCATTCATAGATTCCATCTTTCTAGCATTTCATGTCTTTCTTCCTTCATTAAGTCCTTCTATAATATATTGGCTCTCTTCTCACCTCCCCTAGAGCCTATTGAAGAAAAATCCGAGGCTCACTCGCTGCCCTAAGCCCTACAGTTCCTTCGCTTACCGCCTAAGATGAATCTATTGCCTCCCCTCCCTCCACGAGTAGATATTTAGTATTGAATAGTGTCAAACCCAATCCCAAGCAATAGTCAAGAAGAAAAACTCAGGACTAGGAAAGAAAGGCAGAGACAGGGAAAGCTAGGGTGATAGCCCTATAGATGAGTAATAGGATAGGGAGCACTCCGCTACACTCATTAGGACAACAACCTCCTAACTACTATGAGTTAAGCAACTAATGGACAGACCAGACCGCATAAGACTACTGGAATAGAAAAAGAGAAGGGATTCACGGGCAGTGAAGGCAACCAAGGGAGAGGAATCATTCCATTCAATTCCGAAGCCTAGCGTCTCCTGTAAGACTCTATCACCTTCATTCTTTTGTTGAGGTTCTGGCACTTCTTCCTCCGGCCCTCTATTTACATAGCGAAGAAAGGCAAAGGCTCTTGCTCGAATGCGTGACTTATGTCTCTTTTTCCATTTATAAAAAGTAAGATGAATCTACGCTCCTCGGCCTATAGTAAGTGAATGAGAGTCCGGGTCTTTTTCCAGTCAAAATTGACTAAGAGGCAATCCCCTTTTTCCGTGATAATGTGAAAGGACTCAATTCCTTCTTTCTTCCCCAGCGAAATGTAGCAGGAACAGCCTTCCCGCAGTCGCATTAAGGATATTTTTTCTTGAAACTCTTTACTCGTAGCAAGTACTCATTTCTATTTAGTTGTTTTCTTACTCTATCCGGCTATTGAACCTGGTTTCCCTCTGCATATGGTAATAGAGAGTTAGACAGCTTAGAGAGCTCCTCAAAGGGCTAGTTCTCACTCTGTTTTGGGGACCCCCAAGACTGTCTTTCCCTGTGTTTCCTAGTCTATATAGGTCCAATCTCATCTGCTAGCGCTTCTTCGTTGCTTGGTCGGGACACATTCATCGATTTCTTTTCATTCTTCCTGGGCTTGCAAGTGACTTACTTCTTTTGGCCGTTCTTGCTGTCTTAAGTCGTCCTCTTTTCTTTAGAAGCTGTTAATTGATTTCGTGCCTGCCCTAAGGCTAATGGGAGAACTGCATGTCCTACTAGTCGGATAGAAGCCTACCCACCTACCTTGTTCATATCGAGCCGGACAGGAGAGACGCTCTTTAAAGTGAATAGAAGCAATTCCTTTTATAAGCTTGAAAATCTTTGTAAATCAATTCAAATAGATAGGGGAGTTCCGAACCAGCAGCAAGCCCTTTCTCGCCTTTTCTAATGTCCTAGGCGAAGGCAGTGCAGGTGAAAGCCCAATAGATCCCATTTTTTTTTTATCGCTCCACATAGCTCACGACCCGGCACGAAGAAATCTCTTAGATGGGCGGATGCGAATCTGGATCTATCAACGGAGCAATTCCATTCCAGTCGTAGTCTCAATCCCATATTCAATGAAAGTCTCCGCCGTGTCTGACCCCCTCAATCTTTCTATCCGGAGTGAGTCAGGCGGCTAAGCCTTTCATCCTGATAAAAGAAAGAGTTTTCCCACCCTCCAAGTATCCATAAATGGAATCGGTTTGAGTGAATTACTTACCGCAGTCAAAGCCAATAGGGAAAGTCAGGTCAAGAGAGAGTCTCTTTCCGATTAGTGCATCTCGCACTTCCAATTCATTCCGAGTTAGAAAAAGTCAGTTCCTTCCCTCCCTTTTACTTTTTCTAGGGTAAAGTCCTCTTAAATGGATTACTAGTTCCTTCCTTCCCAATCAATGCTAACTCTATCTTCCTCTCTTGTAATTTAGGAGATTTCCCCAGCCCATAAAGAACTGTAGTTACATACAGCTCTCAAAAGAGAAAAAGAGAAAGAGCTATGAGTTCAAGTAAGAAAGTGAAAGTTCAGTCCTCACAGTTTCCCTATCCCACTGCCAAAAAGAAGACAGCAACAATCTAGCTCCTCGTACTACTTCTCTCAGTAAATACCATTCTCTTAGTTAGGTAGTAAGTAGATAGACGGATT
>CM061488.1:19825118-19840118 GCA_030867185.1 Tagetes erecta
GCTTCGGAGAATCTGATTCTACTTTCATGCCACCTTTCACTTCCCCGTGGCATTGCCTTTGATTCTGGCTTTAGATTAGGGTCTTGCTTACAATAGGAGATCAATCTTTCATTCTCTTTCCCAGTTCAGTGCACTATAAGCTATTAAAGAAGAGCTTAGGGCTATGGTCTCACTTTCCCTAGTCTCATAATCAAAGACTACTAGCCAATCCTAATATGTGAATAGCTTAGGTGCCGTGGACTCTCTTGCTTACCGTAGACTCTCCTTATAAGTCAGCCATGGCTCTTAGCCCCCGTAGCGCTGGGCTGCACTCTTTCTTCTATCAACTGAGGAAATGCACCTTTCGTTTGAAATGCCCTTGTACTCCTATCTACTTTCAGTCTCTTTGCTTTGCTCGGTCCAAAAAGGATCAGGATCTAATTCTGCCATACGTTGAATTTTCCCCGTTTTCACAGAAAGAATTTGCTGTATACTTTCTGGGGGAAATATGTCATCGAATTGTAAAAACAATCGAAATAGTCTTTTTTGGTCGGGGGCCGGCCACCAGCTCAATAACCTCTAATACTCTCTAAAATGTAGTCTTTCGCTTTGTTGTTGTTGTCTCGGATTGATTAGCAGACAACAGGAGTGTACTTTCGTGATTGCGAATACCCACTCTTAGGGCAGGAAGCCCGTAACCTTATTTGATTCGTAGCTCGTTAAGGGAAATTGTTTCAAGGCGGCTACCATAGAGTCAGACCTTTTACCGATCCTATCTCATGCCGGGTAACAAAAAGAAGGAACTTTATAATGAAATGAAAGAAAGGCGAAGGAAAAGAAATGGGCTCCTTCGGTTACCGTTCTATCCGTTCTAATCCTGACGGTTTTGAATGCTATTGAGTTTCCCGCTCCTGAATGAGAAGTGGGTTTTTTATTCCTACGGTCTTGGCCTGAGAAAAGTGATCTTTGAAACTGAAATCGGCTAAAAAGTAACAGAATAGGCTTTAGAGTAGCTCTTTCCAAATAGGTCGAGTTCTACTTTATAGTATAGAAATCGAATGAAAAGGAGCTCTCTAGTTGGGATTTACACGCACAGCCTTCTCCTATGAGTCTGCCTATGTTACGCGCCTGCCTTTGTTTGATAACCTTTCAGCTGGTTCCCTTCGTCGGCATCATTGAACCTCGTTAGCATTTCTAAAAGAATTGGAGGCTCAAAACGAATGGTCAAAGGAATTGATGATTCGTGTTTAGTCTCCGATCTTCGCCTAGTCTTCGAACCTGCACTGTATAGAGGGGAACAAGCTCAGACATATAGCAAGACTAGAACTCCTATTGCATGCATCGATACCAGACCAGACAAACTAAAGCTAGCCCACTGCACTTTAGCATAGTGAAAGTCTCTCTTAATTACGCATTAGCTTGAAGTGAAACTTCCGTCTATGTAAGAAAAGAACCTCCCTTACTTTCTTTGTGGGCGCACTGACCAAAGGCCTACTCCTGCTTAGCGCACGAGACTCACTTTAGCCTTGCTTATTTCACCTTCGGGTACTAGAAGCATATAGTCTATTAGCTCTCTATAGATTCACTCTTTTTATTAAAAGAAAGATAGAAGGGCAGCTGCAGACTCCGTTCCTTATCGCTTCGTTTGCTATCCTACCCTACTTCGCTAGCTAGACTATCGCAAGTCATTTATACCAAAAGACCTAGCCATCGCCGACCAAGAGGGGGATGAACCTACTTCCAGAGACTACTCGCCTTGAACTCCGTCCCCTGAACTTGACTGCTTATGCAACTACAGTGCTATAAAAAATAAAAATGGCAGGAGACCACATACCAAGAAAGAAAAAGCTAGGGATGAGCTACTTACTTTAGACCTTTGCGCTTCAATATCAACGATTAGAAGAGGTACGAAGTGAGCCACAAACCATATTTCTGATTATGCTCATTCCATTTGACTGCTAATCACAAATGACATTCAATCTTTCTGCGATAAGAAGATAAATGATTTCATTACCATAGATCCAGATAGCATAAGGGAGAGGGAATTCTTTCTTTTTTTCTTTTCTATAATCTATAATAAGGTAAAGTGCTCCACCGGTACACCTTTCTGGTCTTCCTTCTGAGCCAGGATCAATACCAAAAAAATAAAAATGAAAAGTGCTAAACCAGATCGATCTTTCGGCATAGGAAATCGGACTGTCTTTCTTACTTATACTAAGTTAAGGGAACCAAAGAGCTTTCTCCGCGATTCATTGCTTACTTAGCCTTCTCAGTTTAGCATTCTACCAAAAAATATTCTTTCTCGGGGTCAATCTAGTCCTCTTTGAATTGATCTCGTACTCTAGAGAAATGGAAGCCTTTTTCTAGAAAAGATGAAGACAGGGAATCGGAACTAAATCATTCTTTCTTCGTCGACTATGGACTTTGACGACTCTAGCTTCATCTTAGGGAAAGTAAAAAGAAAAGCATCATTCACATCTTACAGTAATTTCTTAGGGACTCTAGATCATAGACTGGGATCACTCGAGATCGATGGCTATGCACTCGCCCGAATGCAAACATTGGCTTGTTAGGTTTTCCTTTGAGCGAGCCGTTGACTACTATTTACAATAGAAATGAAAGTAAGAAAACAGGCATTGAGAAGGGGGCAACGATCTGGTTTTTTGCTATTGGCACAAGCAGGTCCCTACTATCTAAGAACACTAGCAATGAGATCTCATCTCTCTGACTTAGGTTCCGAAGCTTGTCGCAAAGAAGAGAGGGAAAGCGGGTTTTACGTCAACAGTTCTTCCTCGTTCCGACAAAGAGTGTGTTTCCTTATTCTTTTTTAGCTTTGAGCTTGGTTCAGATTGGACACGTCCTCACTCGTTCTTTTTTCAAGATCTTTGAGCCTCTTAAGGATGCCGTAGGGATTCTTCTAACAGGTCTGTCCCTGTGCTAATAGACCCACTCCAATCCCGGGAACCCTACCTGAGCTACTAAAATCTTGGAAATCGACTAGCCTTACTTCTTTCGGGGCTCCATCCCTCTTGACTATATAGGTAGGGGCTTAGCTGCTCCTAGTCAGATAAAAGTTCTATACTGGGGCTCTCGGCAACCCTGAACTACTAAAAACCTGGCCCTTTGATGTGCTTGCCCAGCCTCTTCCACTAGAAAGAGCTTCTTCTCTTAAGGCTTCTTGCCAGTAGTGAGAAAAACCTTGCTTATCTATCTTTAGAAAGAGGATAGAGAAAAAGATAACTAGATCAATGTCTTCCGTCTTCGTCTGCTATAACCTTCAAGGAAGATGCAAAAGGCAGAACAGATGATAAGACGATGCATCTTTGCGTCTTCTCGTCAGGATCTATATAGGGGATCGAATGCATTATAACTCCTTCTATCTAGCGCTCTCAAGCTGAGGTAACTCGAAGCTTTGAATGGCTCCTGCCTAGCTTCCTTCCAGTGATTAGAGTCTTCTGTTTGCAGTTTTGAATCTTGCTATGAGTGCCTTTACCCTTCTCTAAGAAGCCATAGGACTGTGCTATGAGGGAGGAACCCTTTCTTCTAATGCTTCCTCCTTACTCTTCTAGTATTGGTTTCATGCCGTATTTCACTCAACCAGCCTCAAGTTTTTCTTTATATTCCTTCTTACGGTTATATCCTCTTTGATATGTCCTTCAGGTATAGGGGAGTAAGTAAGGTTTTCATTCCTTCCTTTCAATGCTTCCTCCATGCCTCTAGTACTGTAATATGAGGGAAAGCTCTAAGAGGAAGAATTCTAAATCCTATTACATCTATAAGATAGAGAGGTAAAGTCCTTCCTAGGAGAGTGAAGCAACGAAGGCTGGAAGTAAGAACTCTAAACTTTCTCTTTAGGTATCCCCCCTCCGTACCCTGTGTGAAGGAGCTGTAGAATCAGTCCTAGCTATCTGATAATAGCAGCTGGGATCACAGAGAGTAGCCAACCCAGTCCAGTAGCACAGTCCTACAAGCCAACGGTTGCTAACTTTCTTTCAAATAAGATCTATCCCAGCTGACATTATTCTTTAAACCACCTTCTCTTGATGTAGAAAAATCCCCTTTATTTGAGGGTAATACGGAATTAGCTCTATCTTATCCAATGGGAAACTTTAGAGTTCATCCTTTAGCTGTCCAGGCAGTGCAGTACTTCCTCTCGAGCATATTGGTGTATAGATCCTTCCCAGCCGGACAAGGAGCCTGTGTTACTAATTGGCTTGATAGTTCAAGTAGTAAAGGAGGTCTGTGGTAGTCAAGTATGTCTGTGGCTAGAGGAGAAAAGCAGTGAATCTTAGTACCCTGTAAGCGTGAAGTCAGGCTTTTCTAACTCCTAGTCGGCTAGTGGAAGGATAGAGACTAAAGAAAGTTAGTTTACCCGAAGCAAAGTCAAGAGAGAAAGGTGGTAGCTCTCCATGCAAGCTATTCTAGCAAGTCTTCTGTGGAGGAGGAGTAGCACTAGGCAAGTAACTTATTTCACTAGTTGAGATACACAGATTACTCAAGGTTGTACGAGCTGTAATAGTAGTTGAAAGGACCTGCTATTGAATACACATTGGACCTTGGAAATCACAATCTTAATGGGCCTATACCAGAGAATCTTGCTGACTTGGCTCAACTACAATGCTTAGTTCTTTCTCATAATAATCTATCCGGGTCGATTCCTTCCAAGTCATCTTTGTCTTTTTCTCAGGTTAATATACCTGATCTGAGCTACGCTCAACATCGTGGAGTTTTTGATCTGTCTTACAATAGGTTGTCTGGGACCATACCTGGGGAACTGTGTGGTCGTGGTAGATCTTTTGATAAGCAATAACATGCTTTCTGGATCAATTCCAAGATCACTCTCTCGCCTGACAAATCTTACAACGTTGGATTTATCTGGGAATTTGCTTACTGGTCTCATTCCTCCGGAGTTTGGCGATTCGCTTAAGCTTCAAGGCTTGTATCTGGGAAAGAATCAGCTTTCTGGCACCATCCCTGAAAGGTTGGGGCGTTTGAGCAGTTTGGTAAAGCTGAACTTTACTAGTAATAAGAATTGATCTGGTCCAGTACCAACAAGTTTTGGGAACTTGAAAGGGCTGACTCATTTAGATTTGAGTTCTAATGAGCTCAGTGGTGAGCTTCCTTCATCTCTTGCGAGCATAATAAACCTCGTTGGGCTTTATGTTCAGCAGAATGGACAGGTTGATCAGCTTTTCTTGAATTCCATAGCATGGACATTATCTCACAGATGAAAGAAAAGAGGTCACTTGTTTAAGTCAAGCAATCGTAGAGACCGAGAAGAGTTTGCAGCTCCCTCTACAGGCCTCAACAAGGCAGAACCAAAGAGAGTAGTGAGGGGAGAGGAGTGAAAACCCGACTCAAGGCCTAGTAGATCTATTCCTGCTACCTTACAACCGGGAGGTTGAGTTGAAGAAGCTGTGACAGAACAAGCTGTTACAGAATCAGCAGCTATTGAACCCCCATCTGTTGGAAGAAGGACTACTGGTAGTGGTTCGTCTTATCTTATTAGTAGCGGTCATTGGGCTTCTTCTTCTTTTCCTTCTTTCTCTTCTTTTTCTTCTCAAGGATCGAAGCTCAACTTGAAAGAAAAGGGTATAGCTTCATTTTACCAATCAAGGGTGGGAACTCATTCCTTCTTAGAAGAGTTTTAGCGCACTGGATCTCAACTCCTCCCCCAGTCTCGCACAAAGACAAAGAAGGAAGATAGTTTCAGCATGATGCTGGTTGAAATAGGAGATTCTAATACGAAAACAAAGGTAGAAAGCGAACCAGGAAACGCGAAACTGCTCAACTCAAGTGAGCTTAACTCGGGCAAGAAGGAAAGAAAGGCACTTTCGGGCACACAACCGCTGAAGTGAAGGTTTCAAGTCTTGAATGCCGGTCTTTGGCTAGAGATGCGCGAAGCAGCCGGTTTGCATTTTAGATCTGGGAATCAACGAGTGAAGAAGCCGGTTGTTCTGAGCGATCCTGAAACAGGGAAGAAAGAGCTCGGTATAGAGTTGGGTGAAGTGAACTTTCAGCATTTCGAAAAGGGAGATCTTCTATAGGGGAAAAGGCTTGCAAAGAATCTCCTGATTCAAGTCTTGGGCGAAGGGTGCCACGGGAAGGCTCTGACTGTGAAACGGGGTCAAAAGCTAGTCCAAGAAGCCGCTGAGACGTGGTCCAACTACTTGAACTAATGCGGGCGGTTTCAAACCTCCACTAAAACTCCCTTGGTCGATTGACTTCGTTCGTCTACCCACGGACTCTCGGTTGAGCTAGTACATCGCTACGTACCCTCTCGCTACCTACCTTGTTTAACGCCCTATCCCGTAGGTCGAGTGGCTCCGCTCGTTCCCTATCAAAAAAGTGATTACATTCTTCTCCTTATTCGTTTTCAATTACTTCATTCCCTTCGCTTCCTGGTACAGCTTTCCTGCCCTGTTGATGCTGTTAATCCAATAGCTAAGATATCCCCTAAAAAGAAAGAAAAGAATGCTAAAGTCAAGACTAGTGAGATTAGCTTGGTGTACTTCTATCTGAAGATTGATAGAAAATTTCCTTTTTTTTTTTTGGAAGACAGGACAAATGCCACAGAAAGAGAAGGAATGGAATCGGATCTCAGTTAATGCCCTCAGTCTGCTTTGCTCCATCTAAGGCTAGGGCTAGGCACTTAATCTCCCCAACATTTCTTCTTCATGTGCACATTTGAAAACAACCTATTGGCTTCAGAGTTTTCCTTCCTAGCTGCCCGGATCTGATGCACGTCGAAAAGAGGCCCTTTATACTATACGCAAAAGAGCTCTTCGGATTCACTTGCTATTGGCTGGGCTACACTTTCTTGCCTTAGGTCAATCAGGTCTTTATCTTCCCTTACTAATGCTAATGTGGGATCAGTTACTTCCGAACAGTCTATTGACTCCCGAACAGCTACATTTGTCCATGAATTCCCTTCTGCTTCACCTTGTGGCCTATCCCAGACAGCTATGGAAGCTGCTAGCTACTTTCTTCCCATTCTTTAGTAGCCCGAGATGAGTTCTACACCCTAAGGAGACAGAGAAAGCCCTTCCAGAGATTCATGTAAAACCTGTTCTTGAAAACAGCCTACTCATGCAAAGAGTCCTTTTCCCCATGCCCATGCTATGAAAACTTCACACCAAGTCAAGCCGCTAGCTTTAGTAAGAAATCGAGATTCCTATTCCTGTCCGGCTTGAAACTAGAATTAGATAAGTATAGTACGCAGGGAAGTACCTATCTGAAAGGAAGGTAACGGCTGGCACATAGGGACATCGGTTTAAGCTCCCTCAACGGGTAGCTAGCTCATATGGAATAGGTCTCTGGCTTGCTCCTGTCTGCTCTTTGGTTATCTATCGGAAAGAGTCGTAATCTTTCCTTTCTGTCTACAAAGAAATTCTTTCTATTGATTCCCGCGAATCTGGAATCTCTGTAACTATGGAAAAGGGTCATAGCGTTCTGATAAGGAAAGAAGATACGTAAGCCTCTTTTTTCTCGAAAAAGGCCTTTCTTTTAGGATATATCTTTCTTATTTATACAATAAAAAGAGGAAAAATTAGATCTTTATTTGCGGTGCCCCGACAGAGAAGAGGCCCTTCAAATCATGGCTGAAGTCCCGGATATATCACAGAAGTTGGTTTTTATTTTGACTTGAAAAGCACGGGAAAAGCAGACAGTTTGCCCTTCCTTATTAAAAAAAATAGAGGATAGGATTCCTTGTAGGCTACTTCTTTACTATCAGAAAAAGATTCATTGTCTAAGGATGCAGCTTATTTGCTCCATCCTCTTTTTCTCTTGTCCCTTATCTGATTATCTTATCTGATTGACTTTCCTCTCTCTTTAGGGATTAGGGTGGTGTGCTCTTCTGAGTGGGAGTGTGTGTTGTGCCAGAAGGCTTGCGTATAGTATATATAGAAAGATTCGGAAAATAGTTCTCGAGGATGCATCTCCATCTCCTCGTTCAAAGCAGCGTGGTAGATCAACACGCTTATCTTATATAAGAAATAAAATAAGCAGGGGAGCCAAGAAGCTCAAAGAGAGTCTGAGAAGCTTAGGCAAAAGCATACGCTTCAGACGTTTCTAGGGCTTTAGTTCCTTTTCTATATCCTTTTCTCTATGGTAGATAAAATATGCATTTTGTTCTTCTTCTTCTTGTGATTCTTTCGGCTGTGAACCTGAGCTAATTCTTTTCTCTATTGTAGCTGAATCTCCAACAAAAAGACCTACTCGCGGCACACAGGCTATATCTTTGAATGAATCATCGACTTGGGACCTATTCTTTCATTTTTCCAGTGAGGGGATCTCGGTCTCACTAACAAAACTTGACGATGAGACTTTCCGGGCCCTCTTTTTATAATAGATCCACGTAGGGAATATGTCCTCCAAACGGCATGTTATTTGTTTGCTTCTGCTCTTCTGGCTGACAGGGTAGCCGATGATTAGCCTTTGTTGGCGGGGCTTGACTTTCCGACTAGTATCAGTGTACGGATACCAATCTCGATGTCTTCCCCTCCCTTTTTGAGGTTTTTTAATTGAGTCTCTCAACTGACTTACAACTTCCCTCCTGCCCCCTCATCCATCCATTGCTTTATTCCGTGGTATTGGCTAGGGCCTAAGCTTGAGGAAGTTCAAGGCACGGTCATCTTCGCCTGGCTCTAGCAGCTTCCCTACGTCACCGATTAAACTAGGTCAAGGGGGTTGGGGCTCATTTTCCTTCGTTGATTGAGCTCTTTCGGAAATTGACCCTTCCCTTCTTCACAGGCTCGGAACTTGTATTCTGAATCTTGAGCTTGGCCGTTGCGTTGGCCTTTGATAACTAGTAGTAGGTAGGTGGCCACCTCACTAATCAAGTCTATGGGGCGTCTTTCTTCTACTTCCACCCCACTTGCCGTCACAGACAAATCAGAAAATGACTTAGGTGATGTGGGCTTCCTGACCCTGATGAATCAAGAAGGGTTCGCTCTTGGCCTACGCCTCGGCTTTCTGAAGATAAATACACTGCCCGATCCGCTGCTTCACCTATAGGTATTGATACAGCGGCTGAACTAATGGAAAGAAAGACAGGGTTTTCCACATCCATCTCGGGCAATAGAGCTCGTACAGCAAGATCTCTTTCTTCTTCTTCAAATGGCGAAAGGGATCTCGAAGCGACTAGTCTGATCTGGTACGATGTAGGTTGGGGGTTTTGAGTCATAGAGAGTCTGTATTTTATTGGACTTGGCGAGAAGTGTTAAGAGCAGACTAAGCTAAGGAAGAAAAAGAGGATTAGGATGCTTATCTTCCTTCCTACACCTAACTTGGCTATCGCTTATCAGCTTCAGTCCCTGTTGAATCGGTTCTATCCGTTGATTTCTGGTTCCACCCTAGGATTCTTCCTTCAGTCCGAAAAGCCAAGCCACTGATGCTACTGCTGCTAAATCAGCCGATGGAGTGCAACGTTACCGGGTCATTCTGTCGGTTTTAAGAGCCTTCGGCAACCGGCAAAGAAAGACCGTTCTGAGTAGCAGTAACGCTCATAGCAAGCAAGAAAGATGGGGTAAAGGGGCGAAACGGCGGGAAAGAAAAGTTCAGTTTATAGAGTCGGAGAGCTAGTAGAGCTCATGGGTTTCTACCTGTGACTAACTTAGTGTGCTTTTGGTAGCAGCAGCCATACCAACAATCTATCTTTCGTAAATAAGCACTCGCATTACGGTGCGAGATCTGCCAAGCTAAGCTCAATCACAACCCACTGGAGAGTGAGGGCTAAACGGTATTGATAGATTGAAACTAGAAAACCTTCATTCCTGAACTAGCCTCATGAACAAGCCAGTCTCAACTTTCCTGTTCAACTTTCTAGTGCGTCTATCTAAGGATAGATCTCGGTATCTGTGGAGAGGAAAAGAATGAATCCTACTAATGCGTCAAAATCTAAAAAAATTGATCCGTATTCCCCTTTCTTTATAGGTCTCGTGTTCCCCCTATTGAACGAAATGCAAAAACCACATACCCACAAACTTGTCAATAAACAATTCTATGTTCAATTTGACTACAAACAATTCTATGTTCCACTTGACTCCTACCCATACCGTGTTCAATTGTACAACTACCAATTCAATCTTGAGATTTAGTAAGAATAGCAGACGGTATACTAGTCAGGACTCTTCTTTTCTACGAACAAGTCAGTACTCGCACTGTTGGGAGAACATGCGTCAAAGAAGGTCGTTTTCTTTTCCGTCCTCGCACTATTGTACGAATTTATCCATGTACCTAAAAAGTCTTTATTTCACGCTGGAGCATTTGTAAGCGACGGGATCTTAACAGCTTCTTCCCGAGTTGCATTAGCTAAAGTGGATCTACGATCACGGGAACTAATCAATCGGTCTGTTCTGCCCCATAAGTATCTGGATGGTCTACGATCAGTGCTATTCGTACACCCTATGCCTGGCCTGATTTCGCAACTTCAACCCTTTCCCTATCCAATGTAGCCGTAACTGCGCCTTATCGGCTTCTTTTCAGTTAACAAGCAAGTACGCAAACAGCCTTCGGTTCCTAAGCACCTACCCCGCTGGCCTGGGGAACTATGAACTACTAGTTTAGCCTATCTGGCTGGCCTAACTAGCTTGTTAAAACAACCTGATCGGGACCTCTACCACTCTTGTAGATCACTGAACTATGCGCCTATCTTCGCTTTTCGATCAGCCGTTGCTCCCCGTTCACTTAGCCTACGAACTCCGGCTCACTTCCAGCTTGGATCACTTCTGGCTCGCTTAGCCCTAGCTCGAAACAGCCAACTCACTTCGCCTACGCAACGAAGAGAAGTAGTTTACTTGCTTAGCTCGAACATGCCAACAGCATTCCGTTCACTTACGCAAGATTCACTCGTTTACTTGTTAGCTAGCGCTATTCCACATCTTAGCTTTCAGGGAAGCCCACGGAGCGGTTCTGAAAGAACGTAGTGGTGAACGAAGTTTACTTTGACTTATAGCATTTCTCCTTCTCTTAGCTGAAGGCTTATCCATGAATCCGGACTTGAAGAACTTGAGGGCATAGGATTCAATCCAGCCACAGGTTCTCCCTATGGCTACCTTGTTGCGAACGAAAGACCGGATCTCTATTCTTCCAGCAATCTTCTTTTGATGAGAAAAAAGAAAGAAGAGATAGAACTGGGAGTTGGCGCCTACATAACTGCTTGCTTGCTTACCAAGCCATCCTGGCAAGCTCCTCCAGTTCGATTATGATTCTTGACTTGACTTATTATAAAAACAACTCACTATCCAAATGAAAGACGATCGATTATCTACCCAAGAAGATAGAGAGTCCCACATACGAGAAAAGGTCACAAATAGAGTTGAACCAAGTAACATTGCAAAGGCATAATGATAGTAGGGTCGGGATATCCCCGCCCTCCGAACCGGACGTGAGGGTCTCCCCTCATCCGGCTCTCTGCAGGGGAATCTCCACTCACTGCTTCCCCTAATATCCTCCCTTTACCACATCATGGGGGTTTACAGGAGATCCTAGAGGCTCGCTCGGAAAGGCTGCTATACCATACCTTTTGACTTAACTCTACTCTAGTAGTCACTAGACTCACTATAGTAGTCCGTCCGGCTGCTCTTGCTGAAATCATTACTCTTCAGTCTCCCGTGCTCTAGCAATTGCGCTCCCTATACCACTACCATGTAGTTAGGTAGGGACAATAAATCCGGGAATCTAGGAATGAATGGGGATCCCTATCAATATCAAAATGAAGAAAATAGAATGAAATAGATTACCTTTCTCTCACTCAATAGATGTATCTGGTCTGATACGGTACAATACAATATGAGACAATGGAATGCAATGGGATAGATGGTAGAGGGCTGCCTGCGCCCAAAAGCGATGATTCACTTGTCCCCTTGTCCATAGGGACCTCGTGGCATACAACCGAAACGACTCCCGCTAGATAGCCGCCCCTTTCTCTCTTTTTACAGCCTCGTGGACGGACGAAAGAAGGTAAGTTACAGAACGGGGCAGTGAAGGCTCGCGAAGTAGACAGCAAGCAAGAGCTTCTCAGCCCCCTATTCTATTAGTCAAGCGCTAGCGCGCCCCTCTCTCTAAAGGGGCGTAAGCACTTTACTCGCTAGGGGATGGGATTCATTCACTTGCATTCCTGCTAGCACTACAAAAAGCTCCGGTCTTAACGCCCCTACTACTGCTGTGCAGCCTTTCCTCGGGTTCGTAGAGTCGGGTTTCTCGTTTACCCACAACGGAGGAGCCGCCCCCACCAGGCAGGCGGCCACGGGTCATAACGCACTCTTCGCACAACAAATCCACTTTGAAGTTGACTTATTCGCTCGGCCAATCGTCGGAATGTGTACGAGATACCATAAGGGCCCAATATCTCAATAGCACCTTTGTCTAAAGCTTCAAATGAAACTTCATATCCGAAACGCAGGAACGATCTGACTACAAAGTCATTAAAAACTTGATCGAAGAACCAGCGTCTATTGAAGAAGCTATAGAGTCGATTACAAAAAGTACTAGTTTGAAAGGCTCGTTGGAATTGATCCGCTACTGGATTTACATTATACGCAACAGAAGCACCTGAAGTACTAAACGGAATAGGTATTAGTTTGGGAATTGGCCCAAAAATTGGATAGGGGTCAAGACGCTGTCGGGCGCCGGCGGCTGACTCAAGTGCCCCCCCGAACCGCGCGATATGGTCGCCTATTACACGGCTCACTAACTCTGCCTGGAGTGGTGGTACCTATTATTCGTCGGCGGGGGCGGTCCGGCGATACGTAGATGACTTTTGGCTGGTACAACCACTCGATTGTCCACTTCTAATAAACGTAATTGTGCCAATTCCAGTTTTGAACGACTGCAGACTTGTTTCATAGTTTTCAACTGAGCGGCAGACCCAACACGACTGACAGATAAGCCGACGTTAATGAAACTAGGAGTCTAATTTGGTAATGGGCGGTTCTTTTTCTAGTTCATTTTAGGATCGCAACTTCCTGCGCAGTCCGTGCCAGTAGTGATATCCTAATTCGGCTACCTCTCCCACTCATCAAGGCAGAACATTAGAAAGGTAAACTATTGCCAAGAGAGACCGGGGAACGCTCTGCCCCTTCACCTGCAAAAGGATCCGTTCCCGGAGTGCTGCGCTTCTCAGGGCCGTCTGAGTCAGAGCAACCCCGCCGGGGCGATCCAGTTACCCGGAATTTTCACTATTATTCTACAAGCATTGAACCGTACTAGCTTCGTTACAGACTTGATACTGAACTGTTCACCATCCGAACATTCGCTAGCTGGCAACACAACTTTTACCACCCAAAAAAAGATCTCAAGCGATTAGGCGGGGACAGGATTCGAACCTGTAGTCTTCAGATCATGAGCCTGATGAGTTGACCATTCCTCCACCCCGCTTCATCCATTCCCATTCCAAAAAGTCCTTTTTCGATCTGAAGGTGTGTTAAGCATATAGTCATTGTGGTTACAGACGGGTTCTGTTTCCGATTAGACTAAGAACCTTCCGTCTAAGAAACCTGCTTAATTTCTCCCCCCTGTCATGTATTGGCTCTCTCTCTCTTTCCGATGATAGAGCAGTTTGCTAGTTTGCATTCCTCTATCTGAATCTCTAACACTAACAGGCGACAATCACCAACTTCATCACTGCCTTCTTGTGACACATCGATTGGGTTCCCACCCCAGCTCTGAGTTAACTATTTCAGAGCTCTATCCCTTTCTTTCTCCCAACGCCGTTTAGCCGGGTCTAGTTTTCCTCTCACCCGGAAGGTGGCTAACTCCTTGGTCTTACGAGCCGCTTACGCTAACTCAAGCAGGTACCGGGAGGGACATCTTAGGCAGTAGAATCGAGCGGTGCCGTTCAGTGACTACATACGAGTTTATGAATCAATGAAATTTCCTCTTCTATTGTAGCGATACGAACTCAGAAGCAATAGTAAAAGAAACTATCAGGGGAGTCATGATTGTCTGGACTGGTTCTTTTGAGGGAGGCCTATAAATTGCACGGGTCCAAGCTTGATTGATTGATTCTTTTAAAACTAGCTCCTGTTACCAATCTCACCATTAGCATTTTCACCATTCTAATGGAAACTAAATTCTGTGGATTAAAGCCCTTCTTTAAAGAAGTCCTCTAACTAGATCAGCTAAGTAGGTAGCTTCGCTCAATTGATTCTATAACTCACCATAGCAAGGTAAGCTGCTTTGTCTGAGTCGTTACTAACAACCGAGAAGCCAGTCTCTCAGCTGATAGCTCATCGGATCATGCAGCTCCTGATCTGGTCATAGAAAGAAGGAAGTCCGAACTCAAAGCCAGTGTCTGAGCCAGCTGTCCTTAGTAGACTGGAAGCCAGATAAGGAAGTCTAGTCTAGCTCTCGAAAGTGGAAGGCAGAAAAAAAAAGGATAGCTGAAAGTGGGGAAAGTAGGGCTACTCACATTGATTTACAACCAAAAATCCTATCTTGCTTGAAAATTACATCTTCGTGAAATAGAGAAAGCCGGTAACTATCTCTATAGTTTCATAGTTTTGAAAAGAGAATTGAAATAAGTCTCTTTTTTCCCCAATCCAACTTTTTTGGATCGAAGAAAGGCAGCCCGGAATCGACAGAGAAGATTTCCCTTTCACTACTGACTAGAGTAGACTTGAGGACTTCCTTAACAGAGAACACTGAACCGAACTTGAGACTCTTCAAGACCTCGTCTCCAGAGTCTACGTAACCCTAGCTGTAGGAAAAGACAAGAGCGAAAAGGACGATAGAGCACCTTTCTTGCCAAGCACCCATAGTGTCAAAGATCTGGGCGCATTTTATCGGCCTTTGACTCCCTTCTTCCTACTGATGCCCTAGCCTACCAGTGATAACTACTAGGCAGGAAGCCTTCGGTACATGGGGTCCCCTTTCTTTAGACGTCCATCAAAAACATGTTCAAGAGAGGCTACTACTCGACTCGGTATATTCATACTGTTCTGCCCAAGCTTTGAACTTACTGTATGTATTTTGATTGAACCATCCCAGGGGGTAGGAGACAACCCTCCCTGCCGACCC
>CM061488.1:19845118-19860118 GCA_030867185.1 Tagetes erecta
ACCTTTCAACCAACCCCTTCGATTCCGCTTCTGCAGCAGTATAGAATCTTGGTCCCTTACCTTGATGCCTGCAGCTCAATTAGTTTTCCGGTGATGAAAAAGTCTTTCGCGGCTTTTTTTTTTATTCTTTTTGTGTTCTTTTTTAAGAGCACAATAGCTGCTCGGCCGCAAAGGGCGGCCCCTTTCTTCCCCCGGAAAATTCCAATTTTGCCGTCATCGCCCAGCAAACATCACAATTCTGTTCCGGGGCTTCCTTTCATTCCAGCAACAGTATGGTTCGAAGCGCCTTGTTCCATCCGGCGCGAATCCCCTCCATCACTAGTATAGTGGAGGCGTGAGCCATATGTTCTGTGTATTGCAATAATTCAAAAATGTACGAACACAAATAATGAGAAAACCAGCCCACTTTTATATGTGGGTTTCTTTCATAATTTTTTTCCCGTATCGATAGAATGAGCACTGTGAACTATCTGCTTTAAAAAAGATAGTTGTAAAAACATCAGAGCAATATATCTAGTGTAAAACAGATTTGAAGTAATGGGGATCACATTAGTAGGAATATAGGCCAAGTCTCCAGCTTCTATCCTTTTCTTTTCCGCTGGCATCTCGCATTCACGCCCCCGTGGTTTGACTGCTGCTGTTAGAACACCACAATATTCGTCCTTTTGGGCTTAATGCTCTCAATGGTGAATTGATCATTCGATATCCTTCCTCTTATGAGAGGACGGAATGGAAGAAAAGTAATGAAACCTGCGATGGCTGCTGAATAACCTCCTTTTACTTTCTCAATAAAAATTTGACCTTTCTATTCGTTCGCCAAATCTTGTTCAGTTCCATCCAAGCTCGGTTTTGTGTGAATCTTCGTGGAAGAAGAAGAAGCGGTTCACCAGCCACTACATCTGTGGATCCCACCAAATCATTCAACCTGGTGGCAGCTCGCTCTTTGATCAGTGATTCACCAGATCCATGAAGAATCTAAAAAAAAGATGCTTTTTGATCAGTGATTCGCTGGCCACTAGATCCAGGGATCCCACCTTATTCTCAAACCTGGTGGCTCGGTTGATTGGAACTCCTTTAGGCTCATCCTGCATACTAATTCTGGCGGTCCCAAGTCCTGCATCCACCAAGAACATTTCTTCCTTTAAGCGTAAAACTTCAGATTTTAAGGCCTTTCCACTGCATAAAAAAAAAACTTGAATTAGATCTACGAAATGATCGACTCAAATAGATGGTTATCATAAGCTATTTATTTTCCTCCTCTTCCAGTTCTATTAATAAAAAGGCCATCATGGACCAAGATCCAAAGGGATCAATCTTTTACACCGATGTATCGTACTCTCTCGACTAGGTCATCACAAGAAATGCAATTAAAAAATATTTCCGAAGTGTTATAAAGAGGGAAGGCGCACTACAACTAACATAACAGCCTCTTCCTTGCCCCCCTAAGAATCCAAGGGTGACCTTTGGATGCTGTCGTGACACTTTGGTTACGAAGGTTATCGGGGTCTAGGTTTATGGATGGATTCAGTAATCGAAAGTCCCTCCAACTCAATCAATATCAACAACATGTCGTGACCGGTTAGGCTTGGTTGATTTTGTCAGAAAAGAAAGTAGGTTTCGGGGGTTCATTGATTAGTACACCCCCAGTGCTGGTAAGGTCGGGACTGTGGTCGTACGTCTCCGGTTTGCCGGCCTATCTTCTTTCTGAGATTGACCAGCCAGCTGGGTTGGTTTGGCTATTCTTTTCTATTGAAAAGGAGTCAGCTGTCTGCGCGAGTCATCTTCTTTTAGGCTCCGCTGGACGACACGACATTCTCGTTTAAATAAATAGATGTCGGCCGTACCTGTGATGGTTCCAAAGGATCCAATATGACCACTTCACTTAGGTCTACGTTGCCACGATATTGTTCTATGGAAGCGGGCGGGCTGTTAGAAGTTCGGCCCGCTTTTTTTTTGTGTCGTAGGGGAGGGATTGACCTTTCTAACGCATATTCAGTCGTACCGGCATGGCCCCACTGATTTCTTTTCGATCAGAGCATCCAGCAGCGCAACCCGGTTCTACTTGACTAAGCCCGTGCTCGTCCAAGGAGGGAGTTTGCTTTACCCAACCCCCTTTTTGATAACAAGGCAGAAAGCCCCGACCTGACATTCATTAGTTTCGAATGAAGAGTGCCCTGCCGCACCTACTCCTATCAAAAAGCGAGACTTTACTAAACAAGAAGAGCCCCTTCTATCTTCTTAGTAAAGCGCTAACGCGCGCCCTGCAATCAAACTCAAGTTTCGCCTTGATCGATACGACAACCTTACTAATAGAAAGGGTAAAAATGCGCTCAAGCAACCTATCTTACTAATAGAATAACTAAGGGCCTATCTAAGCCCTATGGTTGTAAAGCTACAGCTCGAAAGCCGGCCTTACCTTCTATGTTTTTAGTAAAGGGCCTTTTCAATAAGGCTCGCGCTAGGCGCTCACGTTTTTTGGCTTCCCTAAAATAGCAGATTTTTCAGTTGGTAAAGACCCGCCCCTTGTTTCAGTCAGAATGAGTCCCCGGGACCCCGGGACATTGGCTTCCGCCAACAGTGAACTATTAAGGATCGCATCCCGCGCATATTCTACATTATAGCCTGCAACTAATTCAGCTTCCGCTTCTGGGAGATCAAACGGAGCTCGATTAGTTTCTGCTAGACAAGAAATAAAGAACATAACCAATACAGGGAACAAGGGAATACCGGACCATATCTGCTTTTGCGCCATGACAATCTCACTCGAATTACGGGGACCTACACATATTAGTACAGTATACCGGGGTCCCCGGCCAGAACCACACGTGCAAGTTTTCCTGCATGTGGCTCGTCCGTGCTTTTCTATTCCGCTTTGCCGCCTATTAAGAGAATAGGTCCCGTTCAAGCAGTCCGCCTTTCTTCATCTATACCAGCTGCCACAGCTGCCACGCACGAGCCCATAGAAAGGATTTCAGCGCCCCTCTCTAGATAAGAAGCAGAACGCGCCATCACCTACAGCCCTTTCCTCTGCCGGGGACTTCCACGAAATGAAAACGGGCGGCATCGCCGTATGCTCCACTTTTGTTGCCCTGGTTTATATCCCGGAGTACTCCTATGGCCGATTTGTCACCCAACCTACTTTAACAACCTAAAGGCGTCCCGTTTGGAGAATGACCCCTTATGGCACGGCTTAGTCAGTTATTCTCGCAGTTCAGATAAGATTCGGACCGCCACTTCTCTGAAAACATGGTTCTTGCCCCCCTCTCTCCTCCCCCCTTTGAGCTCGTCCATTCGTTGGGTGATCCCTTGCTCTCACGTTCGAGTGTTTGCTCGTCGTTTAGGCCGGTGAGTGAGATTTCTGCTCATTGCAGTCACCTCCGGGCTTCTTCGCACCTGGATAGTACTAGGACCCTTGCGCCCCGGCCCTTGATCAGATAAAGCTGCCCGCCCTATGACCCACAACTCAAAATGAGCCTTGCGACGAGACGCAGACATTCCCCATGCTGCGGTTCCCTCCGGTCCGTTCCCGGGTTGGGTTAGGGGAACATCCGAGCGATTTCCTTCGCGGATCCAAACGCGCTCACAAGGCGCACAATAAGAATAAGACCAATAGAGACTTCATAAGGGACCATTTGAGCTGCAGATCGTAATGCTCCTAGAAAGGCATATTTCGAATATAGAGGAGTGAAAGTTCCCAACAATAAATGACTTTTTCATTTCCTAATATGAACCGTACGAGCACGTCCTTTGTCACCCCCCCAAACCGTACCTTCGAAACGCCCCGAAACCGTACCTTCGAAACGCCCCGAGCTCAATCGTCATTCAAAATAATTATATAGTTTTGAAATAAAATATTATTACTTCGGATTTCGTTTAGAACGCGGCGATACGGAACGCTTTCCCGGGTCCCAAGCTCCCTAATCTGAGAGACATAGGACGTGTAGGTCCGGACACTCAAAAGACGTCCCTGTGGATAATGCAGGGCGCCCTGGATGTCCCGGTATCCGTCGGCAAAGGCCTGGGGAGAAAGCCCATCCTCCACCAAGGCAACTTCCACGTGTCGTTCCACTATCACTTGAGCGTTGATAGTGGAGACCATACGCCGCAGGTCGCCGCCCCCCCCCAATTGTTGACCAAGTACCTCTGATAGAGGATGTTACTCCTCGCTTCATCAGAGAAAAGAGGCTGCGCCAATTGGGGGATCACGACAGGGACAGGTTCGGGGGCCGGGGCCGGCGGAGTTTCGTCTGTAGGAGGCTCCCCTGGCAGAGTAAATGGGGGGAGGCGTTCCCCGCGTCACACCAGGTGATGACAGGATGTGAAAAGCCTCCCGCTATTATCAATATAAAAAAGATGAACCCTATAGTAAATTGGATGTAACTATTCAGATTTTTTCGAGAATAAATCATTCTCTTAATAGATCTCGTCTTGTTCCTCAATCTTCGAAGAATGCGGCGTTGTATTATTGTAAGTTTCCTGTTCCAAACATTTCCTTCAAGTAGACGACAAGTTTTAAATCTTAATGCAGGCATTTCTCCCTCACATGCATTTGCAACAGATTCTTACTAAGACCGGTAATCCCCATAGACACGGCCATTCTCGGCATCTTTACTGTTGCCCCTCTTCTCAAAGCCTTTCGAAATGTCAATGTGCCATTTTCTTCTTTCCCCGGGATACTATTTACTCTTCTTTTCCTTCGGCGAGTTACAGAGGCATCTTCCATTCATCTCGATTTTGGTTTTTCTGCACCATATTTTGATCTCCCTTTTCTTCGATCCGGAATTCCCAACAAATCCTTGACTCCTCGAATACAATGGGATTTCACACCTGGCGAATCTTTCACTCTACCTCCTCTTATTAAGACTATAGAATGTTCCTGCGAATTATGACCTTCGCCCGGAATGTGAGCAAATATATCATGTCGATTACTCAACCGTACTTTGGCTTTCTTACGTGGAGCTGAATTAGGTTTTTTCGGTTTTCTCGTTGGTACACGCGGGCGTACTCCTTGCTTCTGGGGGCATTGATCCGAAGCTCGAGTACGGTCCGTGCGCCGTTTTTCTTCTCTACAATGACGAATCAATTGATTTAATGTAGGCATCGCGCTCTTTACTTTTGTCCTTCCCCCCGATTTTTGCCCTATCGCTAGTGGTTACTCCCGATCCGAAGCACCCCTTTTCCATTCATAGAGAGATCCAATCGTCAAAATCAATAAAAAGGCCATCATGGACCAAGATCCAAAGGGATCAATCTTGTTGGGAGGTACTGCCCAAGGAAAGGAAAAGGTGACTTCCAGATCAGGGATAATAAATAAAATAGAAACAAGATAAAATCGTATATCAAAACGACTTCTGGCATCACCAAAAGGATCGAAACCACATTCGCAGGCCGACAATTTTTCTGGATAGGTCGAACTATTGGAAGCAAATGGAAAAGGAACACCGAGTGGGATCAAAGAAACTAGCGGACTGATCACTAAATAGATACAAATAGGTGCAAATTCTGACATCACCACAGCCCACTTTGTTTTCTCGCTCCTTGCTCGCGGAGCGGCATACCGAAAAAAAGAAAGATAGGATTTGAATCGATGACTTAAGCCCTTGCGCTATTCCCCCCTGATCGCATCGTAGATAGCAGTCAGAGTCAGTACGCTTTCTATTCTCTTTATATTATATATGAAAATAGATAAGAAAGGAGGGCTGCCGAGGCCCGGAACTTCTCCGAGAGGTTCCTTTCGATACTCTGCGCACAGAAGCGATATCGAACATCACTTATTGTCATTTCTCAATTGATGATACTTCATTTAGCTACTTAATAAGATAAGAAGATCCATAAAAAGATCAAATAACGGAAGGCGGAAGGTCGATTAGGAAAGGAGCTTTTCAAATCAAAGAATTCGTTGATTGCAAAGCCTTCTTTCAGATAAGTCGTTTATAAAAAAACTCCTTAACTCATTAACTCAGGATCGGTAAAGGCCTTACTCTATTCCTTGTCAGGAATAGCGGCCTTAGAGCTTCTACGACTATCGGCTATCTAACTCTCGGGAAATCGGGGGTTTTGTCGGGGAATCGGTATCGTGGTGGTGCTACGAGATGGCGATTTATCGTATAGAAGAATGGATCCGCGGACCTATTGATTGACCATAGATGCGAACCGATCGACCGCTACCTAAGAGAAGATAAGTAGTTCTTCTATCGTTCAAGGGCAAGGGGAGAACATGCAGCGGCTTGCCTAGATCTCGTATTTCCCACGTAGTCCGTCGAAAAAACCAACGATTCTCCTCTCAAAGTAATAGAGAGATCCTTTTCTTTTTCCGGTATGTAGCTCCGCGAGCAAGGAGCGCATCATCAGAGCAGGGCGAAAACGAACATAGGATCATGGCCCTTTTCTTCTTTCTTTTGCTGCTGATCTCACATCGAGAGCAGCCCCTTCGTGTTCAGGATGATCGGATGAGAGATCTTCCTCCGACTCCGATAAATCGGTCAAGCGGGAGGCTACCCTCGACTTACCTCTCTCTATAAAAACCCCCTCCCCAGAGGAGAGCATAAGCTCCAGGATGAGTATGCCCTGGATTACCGGATTCATTCTCGTCTTGATCCACCATGAAAATTTTTCGAAATAAAAATGATAGGAGAGGGCTCGTAATGATCTTTGAGAAGATCACAAGGTGCTGAAGTGGCAGGATAGGGGGTCTGTAGGTTTTTGTGAAAGGGATGCTCTTCTCATGTTATTGCTGAAAAGAAAAAGCGAATTCCTCTATTTGATGTCGATTCACCCACACTTCCATTCCTTGTAGAGGGAGGCTAACTGCTTGCTGGCTGGGAGCTGTATGAGCGGTAACGTCCACGTACGGCTCCGTGAGAAGGGCGGTGGACAGAAATGGCCTTGTTGTACCTCACTCTCGTCTTCAATGGGGTCTGCCTCTCCCTTATTGACAAAATGAGAGGGATTTCAGGCAATTAGCATATAAGAATTCCTGCCCTAGAAGATCGCATTTCTGACTTGAGCGCCGTCTTTAGGCATTTCAGTTCTCAGGATCTTACGAAGAAAGGCTAAAGATCGTACTGAACACAACCCTATGATATGAGTGAAGGCGAGCCAGGAAAGCACCCTGAACTCATAGGGTGAAGGCGAATTGAATTCAGGGGCTCCTAAACAAGAGTTTTGACTAGGTAGATTTGCCCTTCTACGCCGTTTTAGGTGAGTTCGGACTCAATCATTGACCGGAGATTGGGACAGAGCGGATGGCAACTAGCTGACTTCTTCCTGTCACTCGTACAGATCTGATTGAAGATATTGCATTAGAAAGGGATACAAAGTAACTTCCGAAGATTGAAAGAGAGGCAATCCCAGTTCGATACTGGTCTTGTTGCATTTCTTCGAGTTCATGACGGATAGCCCGCTAGGGACTGCTTGGCTTGTTAGCGAGAAAGTGCATAAAATAATGCCATTTATCGATCGATAAAATAGGCTCAAATTAGTCCGTAACTGCCATTTTGACCAGGTGGATTTTGCCTTCTAGTTGACTTCTTTCTGCGGGATACCCTAGTTAGAGCAGTGAAACCTTTAAGGCAAGAGATGCGGGCAAGTCAGTCGCTAGAACTCCCAGATGCTAATAACTCGCTAGAAGGGGTAGAAAGCCTGTTCTTTTGGTACAAATCCTCTTTATTGAATGAAACTAGCTAGCTGTCTTTGAAGTCAAGTACTTAGCCGGAAAGGCAAGTCCATCGCGGGCACTACCCGACTTATTTCGGTATTGCATATAAGTACAAGTTTAGATGTGGCCATCTAGACAAGTGAAACGGTCCTTGCTGTCGAAGTTTACTACTGGATAGGAATTCCATCGGTATGGCATTAGAACTGCTCGGAGAAGTTCGATATGGAAGGTATACAGTTGATAGATCGGTATTGAAGTGAGATATTCAATCCTCTTTCTATTTAATGGTATTTCACTGCCTTTCATGTACAAGTATTGCAACTGAGACTGAGAGACAAGGGAGATCCCATTGAACTTGCCTTGATTGAATGAAGGCTAGCTGACTTCGATACTGAATGAACTCGCATGCTGGAGAACCGATGAGAGACATAGTCGATGCCAATATAGCTGTAATTTCACACTTGAGCTTTTCCCTTCGAAGAGTTGATCTTTCATTTCAAAAGTGGTATCTCCCCAATGGAGAAATGATGCTAGCCCTTTTTCCTTCGATGATAGAGATTTAAATGGATAAAGTGGATTTTCCCTAATGGTGAAATGAGACTTATTTCTAGATTTCACTGATTTCAGTGATTGAACTGATGGCAACTAGCGAGCAATCTTACTCAATAGGGGCATAAGCCAACACCAACCAATCTCTTTCTTCCCACGCATCATATGAGTAAGCGGAGCTCTAAAGTTAACCCAAGCTAAGCAAGCGACGCAACGCTCAAATTGGATTTCTTACTCCAGAAAAGAAAGACTAATCTTAAATAATGCGCACACGTGAAAAAGGCAGGCTGACTCTTCCAATCCAACTCAATCGAAGGAGAAAAAAAGCTGGGACTACGACTTGCTTAGTGAAGGGCAGCTTGTCGTGATTGGTTGGACACTCTTTTTGTTTAAGGTCGACGCTTGGTCACTCTATTAAGCATTCCTATTGAATGGGGTACGAAAGATTGCTATTCAAAGCATCTAGTTTGGGATCTCCCAGCATCCTCCTACCCCTATTCCCAAGCAATGTTAATTTCCTCTCGCTTTGCTCCGTACCAGCTTGCTATGGAAAAGCTTTCGCGACGCTCGAGTTCAATCATACCTGCACTTAAGAAATGCCTTGCTTGTTTTGTCGAGTAAGTATTCCCCTTTAGCTTTAGCAGTTTGCTATGGGCTGACGCTTTGGCTGATGTAATCACTGAGCACTGAGGTAGGTTTCTTACCCGCAAGCACTAAGTAAGAAGCAAGGATCAATCAATAGTAAAGATAGCCACGGGCTAAAATCGCTGCACAAATTTCATTCTATAGTAATGTCGGCAATTCCGCTGCTTCGGCTCAAAGCGGCGAGAAGGATCCCCAAGTTCTAGTCCAAAAGACTAATTCAATCCGGTGACCTTATCCATTTGGCATGGCTACAGCCAGACAGTCTTTCTTTTTATTTTACATAGGTTTCAAATCAAGGGACAGACGATCTGGTGAAAACTACACTTGCATTCCTTCATTGATGTAATTTTCTCGTTTATCGGGAATCGCAGAAGCCATAATTACCTGCCACTATTGGGCTGAATCGGGTCTCTCCCGTTGGTCGATTGTCCGTCTAGTGAGTTAGCGTTGATACCCCACCAGTCAAGTCAGGGCGGTAAAAATAAATGATATCTGTAAAGTTAGACTCGTTACTAAAGAAAGAAGGAGTCACAAACCTTCAACTCATCGAGGAAAATATTTTATTTCGATTCTATTTGCTCTTGACGCCAACAATTTCTCTAAGACTAAGGACCAGACGTGGGATCGGAACTCATATCCCTCAGTCTTTTACGTTGCTGTCCCCCTTATCAGATTCCGTGGCACAGACAGATTGTCAAATGGCAACGTATATAAAGAAGTGGCCGGTTCCTCACAAACGGAATAGCTTTCTCGAGTTGCTGTTGCCGAAGCTGAGCTTGAAGAGCGGAGTTCGGCGAGAATACTCTTGACAGGTGGGCATGGAAGCTATCTGCTATGCTATTAGAGGATTTATACCGTAAACACACAACTTCCACCCTGTTGGCTGTAGTTTTAGCTTGTATATGTGAAAAATGAATAAGAAAATAAAAATAAATAAAGGATATTTAAAAAAGAATTCAAATAAGATATTTTTCTGCACAAAACAGGGAAAGAGAATGAACTAGAACAAAGCAGATTTTTTTCATTCTAGCACTACAAGCATTTTGTTACATGGGAGTACATCCAATAGGAAGCTTACACACACATAGACCAGCCAAACAACTAAACACAACATAACAAATAAAACCAAACAAAGACACTTAACTTAGCATAGGAGTCTTTCTCCAGTAAGCATCGGAGTAGATCCCCACTAACAAAAGACAAAGAACACCATACATTAAAACAAACTACTTTGCGTCTACAGACACTTATTTAAATCTTCTAGAAAGAGTCGACGGACTCTTCTAGTCTCCCCGGTCACCGAGGGTGGCAGCCCGCATAACGAGCTCTTTTTGTTCAGTTAGGAGGGCCTGAATCCGGTCTTCCAGACCGCGAATGCGGTCTCGGGTCGATTGCATCATATTTCCAACGACCTCCGGATCGAGAGCAGGCGGATGCTCCCAGAACAGACCGAGCATTTGCTCCTGTTGGAGCTTCTCGTTTTCCACCTGACCTATTTCTTGCTGAATTGTTGCAAGTCTTCCGGTGATATCCATAAGAGTGTTTGTTGTTGGAATAAGTGTTACTGAAATCTTTCTGACTTCTACCTCTCTTTTTGAAAATATAGACTGAAAGAAGCTTCTATTTATAGGCCTTGGAGGCGCCTAACTCTTTCTTATTATTAGTAAGATAAGTTGTCTTAGTTTCATAACATGTTTCAACCCCGTCTTTTCATGAATATGGAACCGGATCCACTATATTTTAGTGTGCTGAAGAATTCTCTTCGTACTCCAATCCTACCAAAGGCCCCCTTTCTTTTGGCGGGTATCGCCACGTGGCTTAATCCGGATCACTCCTTCAGGAATAGGACACAATAATATAGCGCACATCAGAGAAGAGAGTACCCCCTTTACTATAAGACAGGCCCCCCGCGTCCTTTCTTAATAGATGGAGCAATCGTCACTCGACAGCTCGAAAGCGGATCAGGACAAACCCACGTGATCCGTATTCGCTTACGTACCAGGCGTGCTTCGTTGTACCCTGACTACTCCTCTTTCACTGGCTTATTTGTACCCAGCTACATGATGGCACTCCCCTCGGCCAATCCTCAATCGACAGCAACTCTGTCCTAGCGAATCCATATCACCTGGGTCTCTTTCTCTTAGGTTGGTTTCAGCAGGAAATACAAAGAAAAGTAAGTGGGTCCAGTCCACTTTTTTATATACGAAATGACTTCGTCCTTCCTCCATCTCGAGTGGAAAAGTACAATAACATTTGTATTTTTTTTTAGATATCACTTGGGATTTATGATGGTGTCTTAACCCTGGAAAATAGAACATATATATTTTTAGACAACCCAAGCTTTAAAGGAGAGGTCTCTTCCGAAAAAGAAGAAGCATCCGCAGGGGACAGGTATAGAATCATAAAACCAGAAAATAAAAATAAATATTTTGAAATGAAAAGATAGATTTTAGTATTCTTTTTTGTTCTAGATTCATGGGATTTGCTAAGTACCACACCCAATCTAAAAATAAGATCTAAATTCCCTCTAGCATGGTGAACTAGAGACAGACAAGTTATATCTAAAGGTCAACATTAATGTATATGTACTTTTTTCTTCCTTGTTCGCAGCTACCTATGAGTGAACGGTTGATTCAACTATAGTTCTGGCATCCTTAACATTGCATATTCACGAGCAAAGAGTTTGATTTTCTTTATGCCCATATCTCGGTTTTCAGTAACTGATGTCAGTGTACGGATGGAGGAAGAAGGGTATTCCAGATTTTAGAGAAATTGACTAGTTCTTGTCTTCGCGCTACAGAAGCTCAGGCATTCTTTCTTGGAACAGAAGGTCAAACTCATGACGAAGTCTGAAACCCTACTTCTTTGTTGACTACAGAAGCAGTGCTTGGAAGTCAGGCTCGAGGGATACTCATCTTCGGATAATTCAATATCCAATCTATGAACCACAGAGCGCTAAACAGACAAGCACTCCCTCATCTAATGTCTTAGTTGCCTAGTAGAGTCAGGAACTCGGAGCCTATCACAGAAGCCGGGGTCCTCTCAAGCGCCGAGGGCTCGATACCCTATATGTGCTTACCGAAGGAGATGAGCTTGATTCTCATACAAACGTGCAAACAATCAAGAAGAAAGAAGAACATAAACAGAAGAACATCATCAGACTAATAAAGGCGCAGCAGAGTACTCTCTTTGATGGTCTCGCTTCTTCATATCCTCTTTCCATAGAAAGTCTCATCCATAGGAAAGCATGCATTTCAAAGAAAATAGAAAAAAAAGAACTTCTTATTAAGAAAGAAAGAAGAAGACGATTATAACTATCTACTTACCGGTTCCCGTATAGATCCACCTTGCTTCAAAATCAAGAGTCAAAAACTATTCTAATTAAAAAAAGAAGGATTGAAAGGATTCAAAGAGGCTTGTAGATAAAATTGATCCAAAAGATTTATTCATTACTACTACATAAAGCACTACATTACATAAACAACCACATATGCCTTTACTAGAGCTTTAAAAGCATTAGGCTAAATTCAGAATTTTCGAAACATAAATAAATCAAAGGATAGGCCTTAACAAGTAGACAGATTTTTCTTTATTCTAGTTGTTTTCCCGGTCACGGAAGGTGACAGCCTGCACAATGAGTGCTTGCTGCTCCTCCTGCAGCACTTGCAGCCTCCTCTCTAAATCCCTTATGTTCTCTCTGGCAGTGCCAATGCATCTTTCTGCCTCTGCAGGATCTATTGCTCTAACATTTCTCAAAAAGAAGTTTAGCGCTCTTGAATTTCATTTTTCAGTTGCCCCATTTCGGCAGAAATTGCAGAAAGCCTGTTTGCAGCAGCATCCATAGCCATACGTGCTAGTACTCATTTATTATTTTTAATTTGGTGAAGACACTTATCGAGCCTCCATTTATAGAGTGGTAGAGGAATCTCGCCATGCGTCACGAATTAGATGGCTGGCACAATTCTGACTAGTTCTCCGCACAACTTTTCTGCAGTTGAAGACTATCATGCCTTTTTCATGAAAAACAAACAGGCTGGCTCTGGCTACCTTGCGGAGCAAACAAAAGATCCCCAAATCACACTGCCTGTATGAACAAACAAACTTTGTACGACCAGCTTACGTAGAAAAGATTCCATGCCAACAGACTCGTGACATCCATGTACTGAGTCGTCAAATGAGCAAAGCCCAAGCTTATACGCATTGGCCCACAGGGTGTCCCAAGAGGGCCCGAATGAAAGACCCAAGCCTATACATGCACAGGACCATCCAAGTGCCGCCCTACAAATTCAGACTCAGGCCTGTCTTTCAGAATCTCGATGGAAGCCCACAGAAGGGCCAAAGCACAACAAGCATCAAAGCAAGCCCAAGCCCATGCAAAGCAAAGAAGGACCTCATTGTCACTTCATCCCTCTCCTTTCAGTCGAGTGTTAGCTCCTTCCAGGTACGCTGGTTGGCTAGTGTTATGAAATAGAGAAGTCAAAGTAGAGCAAGTCCCACCTACCAGGTTAGCGGAGAGTGACTCACCTACCAGGTTACCTGTTCTTATGAAGGAAGGCATCTATTCAAGTCTTTACTAAAGACCATCAGATGGATTCTTAGGAAGCCATCTATTCTGCTAATACCGGTCCTATCCTCTCCTTTCTCTGATTCCCAGTGAGGGGTATAAGTAGTCTAAACGCTCTTTCCAGCCTTTGGTTTGGCTAGGTACTACTAACTATCAGAAAGTTCGAAAAGAGGCATTCTTTTAAGAAAGAGATCCGAAATCTTCATAGGTCATATCAAATTCTTGCTGCGAGTGATTCTCCTAAGAGAAGGAGGACTTACCTTACACGAGTAGAGGAAAGTACGATGCTAGGCGTGGAAGAGCTTTTTGTATGCCTTCTGAGATAATAGCCTTCACAGCGGAGGAGAAAGCAAGATAGAAAGCTTCGGGCTTGATTCCCCTTCTATGGGACAGTAGACAGGCTAGCTACAGGTGAGAAGCGATCTATCAATCCCTTCTCTTTAGGGCTTGGTATTGGAAAAGACCTCCTCTCTTAATTCTTCCTGCGGCTAAGGCAGATAACGGGCACTCTCAATCCAATAAGAAAAGTTCTAAAGCTCTTCGCCATACCTCTATCTCCAACAGACATTCATTAGGGCAAGGCGTACTGATTCGATCACTTCCTGTAAAGACTTTCCTGGCGGGTTTGCAGTTCTTATGAAAGACAGCCGTCTGTTAGGAAGAATTCAATCTCAAGCTCAAGACTTTAGAAGGGGGAAGGTAGCAAGTCTGTTGGAAGAAGTCCTGTAATAGAAGTATAGTCTCGTTTCAAGCCTACCGCGTTACCTAAAGCGGAAAGAAGGATCCGGGAGTTCCTGAGCCAAGATTGAGACCCGCTTTTTACTTATTCTATTATTCTAATCATGAGTGGGATCGGGTGCTTCTCTCTCTTGGAGACTCGCGTGCCATAGATCGCATGTGAGGAGTCGAGATATCTTATGTCTTACCGCTTGGGTTGGTGTCGGCCCTTGTCCACCTCACGAAGCCATGTCTTCTTCGAAACTATGGATCATTTCATGTCCGCTGCTTCGATATCTTTATCAGGATCTAAGCTCTCGCAACTACCTTCCCTTGCCTCGCTTGTGCTTGTTGCAGATACAGACCAGCCTACTGACTGAAGGGTTGACCTCATCCTTGTTCACTGGTGATAACGAGCTCTTCTTTAAGGGAGCTCATCACCCCCTTGAGTGACTCTCCCTTTAGTGAATGCCCAGAGTTTTCCCCTTCTCTGATTGAATTTATCACTCCGCGTCGTCCCCTTTTCTGACCTATCATCCAAGGACCATTTTTTTGTGTGTGAAGGTTTATTTACTACAACATTTTGCTTCTCTTGCTCTGTATCAGTTCTCATAGCATCATTATTGTCCTTCCCCGCACTCGTGTCGGTTTGATTTCAGTCCGTTGTAAACATGACTCGGATCTGTGACCGAATCGCATTAAAAAGAAATCAAATGGAGAAATACTCAATTCTCTGAGTTCTTTTCCCTAATCTAATTGAACTTTAGGGACCAAAGGCTTGTTCAAATTCATTTCAACGCTTATGCGTGCAAATTTTCCCCTTGTCTTTCTGGCTGTATGTTCGTCGACTCGCACTGTTTTACCCACC